>JAEQML010063881.1:0-22645 GCA_016904865.1 Pissodes strobi
AAAAAACAACTTTTCAAATTCCAGATAGCGCGTACGCCACCTGGCGGCCATTTTAGAAACTTACAAATAATTTCCAGCTTTTTCTCTTGGCCACTTTAGTTACAAAAATTTTTACCGCAAGTCTTTACGATAAATACTTTTCGAGATATGGCCGAGTGCCCTTCTTAACTGACCACCCGGTACAATGATCGCAATGAATACATCTACTGCCTGACTATAAATGAAGCATCCTTTCCACAATTATCGCGGCTCAAGTTTTTCCAGAAAATTCGATTTTTTTATATCATAATTTAACTAAAACCTGTCTGGATAATTTCCTATTATTTTTTTCAGAAAAACCTATTAATTTAATAAAATGGTGTTATTTCGAAAATGTCTAATTGATGGGAAATTTTAATTTTTTTTTGTAGTTTTGAATATCGGAAATATGTTATGGAGATGAAAATTAGATAATAATCCTATTTGGCTAGTAATTTGCTCTTTAAACATGTATATTTTTTTCGCGAAAATTCCTCATATGGAAAATATTATAGAAATTATTTAAATTGACTGCGTTGAGAGAGATACTCTAATACCAAAAAATAAATTTATTCTTTTCCTAACGGATTCCGCTAAACGAAACTTGACCCATGATCGCAACAAATTCATCAACCGCCTGACTATAAATGAAACATCATTTGCTTCGTCATATGACAGCTAAACAATCTATTTCGCGCAGGCGCCATGAAAATTGAAACCCGTAATGTCGCTACTCGGTGGTGGATGTACTCGGGTAATACCTACATGCTACTTTTTGACGTTACAGTATTAAATTACTGTACTCAAGCTAATTTTTTTTTATTTCCCTAGTGGCTGCAAAAGAGTTTTGCTACTAGCTGCTGCTTTCGGTTTCATTAGGCAGGTCTCCCACCGGGTCGCCGGTCGACCCGTTGCATGAAACCGATTGTACGCAACTTGCCATTTTTCCCGCGTACGACTTTTGTATTTAGATGCACAAGGGGCAGCTCTCCCACCAGATCGACTGGTTGCATGAAACCGATTGTACGCAACTGGTTTCATGAAAAAAAGCGTCTGTAGACCCGACATAATTTTCGATACCGACTCTAGCGCCATCTAGTGCAGATGGCGCTGACTCGAGCGATTGCATTCGCGCTATGTCTTCGTGATGCAAACGATTTACAGCATGAGCCGTGGTTGTCGAGAGGTCTAGATGGTCAGGTCTCAACTCGGCAGCGGCAGCTATCGGCGCCGGCGGCTCGGGTTCAAACCCCGTTGCTTTCTTTTTATTTTTTTTAAGGTTAAGTTGCTAAACAGTTCTTTTCTTGGGTATGTCTTGGGTTAGTTTGGGTTAGCACCTGGTTAGTTTCCTTTTTTTGAGCCCCGTAGCGAGCGCAGCGAGCGGAGGACCATGCGAAAAGTGATATTACTTATTGTAATACTTGCACTTTTTACGAAATATTTTGCTTTATTTAATTAAAACCCAGGATATATTTAACAAAAGCCGTATTATAATGCATATACAGCAGCTTGCATGGGTTTCCGCGAATACATTCACAAATAATCCCCCTTCTTTTTGAATACATTCCACGCAAGGCCACCTATGTAGTATAGGTGGCCTTTGGTATCGAAAATTTGGTCGGGTCGCTAGACTCTTGTTTATGAAACACTGTCCCAGATAAACCCACACCAGATGCGAAACCTCCCACCTAACGCATGAAACAATAATTCGTTTAAAGCTCCGCCTCCTTGGGATGGCCAGCCATCCCAAGAAATAGTCAAGGCAAGCTCTAGTGTGATTCTAAACGCGAGCCACGCAAGTATTTTGGTTTAGTCCGAGAGTGTTACGAAAAATAATTAATCTTTATTTTATTTATAAAAAAAAAATTAAATTAATTCATAATATAACTGATAGGAGATTATTAGACGCATATGAAAGTATGGAAATTATTAAATGTAAGAATAGTTTAAATAGAGATAGAGGACCTATTCCGTATAGTCCATTGTATTGGTTGATCAAGCGTGACTAGCGGGATCCCAGGATTGGTTCTTTTTAGTTCCGCTTGATTAAGCAAACAGTAGTATAAAGGGAGTGCAAATATTCTGTTTCGGCATTGTGGATAAAACTCTGTTTTAGTGCATGTTGCCGAAGGTTCCAAACCCCAACGTAGTATTTTATTTCTGTTAAAAATGCCTGGTTATAAGTGCCTTTACTTGAATTGTTCTACTAGAAGCGGTGGCGAAAAATCATTATTTAAATTACCCCGCGATCCTAAAAGGTATGTATAAATGTTGTTTAATGCACATTCCAGCACACTTATTTCCAAAATTATTGCATATTCTAAAATCGAATGAGCACGAAATTCAATTAAATCTGAAAACTGGCAGATACAATGTTATAGTTAAATCTTTTTTAAATGCAACTAATGTTATACAGTGTCCGCCAGAATATTGGCCACATATGGGAATTTTTTTTATTATTATGATATCGGAACTTTTGTTTTAACCAATCTATTCTGCATGTCTGACAATCTAAAAATGCATTTTAACATGGAAAATGTTTCTGTTTTCCTAGTATAGGGCCTCAAATCGTGAACAAGTGCATGCTACATTTGCCACATTCATGACGTCATACGCGTGAGAGATCGTGTTAGTTTGTTTATTTAAACCTAAATTTGATTATAACGTATCGGAATCGGTTCAAATGACTAAAATAAATTGGAACTAGCTGACACTAACCGAAAGTTTATTAAACGGCTAACCAAAAGCACCAAAACGGGCTAAAACGTATCGGAACAGGTTACAAAGATTGAAGTAAGTTAAAACTAATCAAAACGAACCGAATTTTGGCGACTAACCGAAAACATTAAATTTGATTATAACGTGTCGGAACCGGTTCAAATAACTAAAAAAATAGGAACTAACTGAAACTAACCGAAAGTTGATTAGACCACTAACCAAAACTAACTATAAGCGCCAAAACGGGCTAAAACCTATCGGAACAGGTTACAAAAATTAAAGTAAGTTAAAATTAACCAAAACCAACTGAATTTTGGCGACTAACGAAAACCAATCACAAACATTAAATTTGATTATAACGTATCGCAACCGGTTCAAGTGACTAAAGTAATTTGGAACTAACTGAAAGTAACCGAAAGTTGATTGAATGACTAACCAAAATTAACCAAAGGTAACTAAAACCACCAAAACGGGCTAAAACTTATCAGAACACATTACAAATGTTAAGTTAAAACTAACCTAAATTAACTGAATTTTGGCGACTAACCAAAACTAACCAAACACATTAAAATTGCTTATAATGTACCGGAACTGGTTCAAATGACTAAAATATAATAAAACTAACTGAATTTTACCGAAAGTTCATTGAACGACTAACTAACCAAAAGCACCAAAACGGGCTAAAACGCATCGAAATAGATTAAAAATATTGAAGTAAGTTCAAACTAACTCAAATTAACCGAATTTTGGTGACTAACGAAAACTAACCAAAAACATTAAAAATGCTTATAACGTATCGGTACCGGTTCAAATGACTAAAATAAATTGGAACTAACTGAATTTTACCTAAAGTTGATTGAACGACTAACCAAAAGTAAGTAAAAGCATCAAATCGGGCTAAAACGTATCGAAATAGATTAAAAATATTAAAACTAACCCAAATTAACCGAATTTTGGTGACTAACCAAAAATAACCAAAAACGCTAAAATTGGTTATAACGTATCGGAACTAGTCAAAATGATTAAAATAAATTAATACCAACTGAAATTAACTGACGGTTGATTGAACGACTAATCAAAAGCACCAGAAAAGGCTAAAACATATCGAAACATATTAAAAATATTAAGGTAAGCTGAAACTAACTTTAATTAACCGAATTTTAACGACTAACTAAAATTAACCAAAACATTATAATTGGTTATGATCGATCAGGGGACGTATCGAATCTGGTTCAAATGACTGAAATAAATTAAAACTAACTAAAACTAACCGAAAACTGATTGAATGACTTACCAAAACTAATCAAAAGTAATCATAAACACCAAAAAGGGCTAAAACGAATCGGAACTGATTAAAGGTATTAAAATAAGTAACTAACCCAAATTAACCGAATTTTGGCGACTAACTAAAATTAACCAAAAACGTTTAAATTGGCTATAACGTATCGGAACCTGTTCAATTGACTAAAATAAATTGGAACTGGCTGGAAGTAACCGAATGTTGATTAAATGACTAACCAAAACTAACTAAAAGCACCAAAACGGGCTAAAACGTATCGAAATAGATCAAAACTATGAAAGTAAGTTAAAACTAATACAAATTAACCGAATTTTGGTGACTAACCAAGAACTCTAAAATTGGGTATAACATATCAGAACTGGTTCAAATGACTAAAGTAAATTAAAACCAACTGAAAATAAGCCTTTTTTGGGGCTTTTGTTTACTTTTGGTTAGTTTTAGTTAGTCGTTTAACCGACTTTCGCTTAATTTCAGTTAGTTTTAATTTATTTTAGTCATTTGAACCGGCTCCTATTATTACCAATTTTAGTTTTTTTGGTTAGTTTTGGTTAGTCATTCAATCAACTTTCGGTTACTTTCAGTTAGTTCCAATTTATTTTCGTCATTTGAACCGGTTGCTATACGTTATAACCAGTTTAAATGATTTTGGTCAATTTAAGTTAGTCGCCAGACTTCGGTTAAATTCAACTTAATCTAATATTTTTAATCTGTGCCGATACGTTTTAGCCCTTTTTGGTGCTTTTGGATACTTTCGGTTAGTTTGGTTAGTCGTTCAATACATTTTCGGTTGATTTCAGTTAGTTTTAAATTATTTTAGTCATTTGAACCAGTTCCGATACGTTATAACTAATTTTTTTGTTTTTGTTTTTGGTTAGTTTAGGTTAGTCGCCAATATTCGGTTAATTTGGGTTAGTTTTAACTTACTTTAATATTTGAATCTGTTCCGATACATTTTAGCCCGTTTTGGTGCTTTTATTTGCTTTTGGTTAGTTTTGGTTAGTTATTCAATCAACTTTCGGTTACTTTTAGCTAGTTCCAATTTATATTAGTCGTTTAAATCGGTTCCGATATGTTTTAATCAAATTTAATGTTTTTGGTTAGTTTTGGTTAAACCTTTTGGTTAGTTTTAACTTATTTTAATGTGTGTAACCTGTTCCTATACGTTTTAGCTCGTTTTGGTGCTCTGGTTACTTTTGGCTAGTTTTGGTTAGTCGTTTAGTCAACTTTCGATTAGTTTCAGCTAGTTCCAATTTATGTTAGTCATTTGAACGGATTCCGATACCTTATGATCAAATTTAAGTTTAAATAAACAAACTAACACGATCTCTCACGCGTATGACGTCATGTGGCAAATGTAGCATGTACTTTTTCACTATTTGAGGCCCTATATTAGGATAACAGAAACATTTTCAATGTTAAAATAACCTTAAATCGGCCTACAATAAAGCGTATGAAGGGAATTTCTGTAAAAAAAAGTCAGAGCAGCCATAATAACATAAGATTTCCATGACTGCCTGTTGGGAAAAAAAAGTGAATGGCTATTGCAATTTTTTATTTTTCCTGAACCAGTCCACCAACGAAACACGTTTTCATTTAATTGGTGCGAACCAACTATTTTTATTTTGAAGAACAATTCTATAATCATACGCAGATTATTTGGTGCAGGCCGCGTATAACCGCCACGTCAAGGTTAAAGTTGGCTGGCGAGGAATTTGCCGATCTTTTGCATCTGGTGTGGGTTTATCTGGGACACTGTCTCCCACTGCCGCGACTACGATCAGGATCGCACGCAACCACGCAACTGAAATTGCATGCGATCAGTTCTGCTGGTCGCGGCTTGGTTTTCAGTCGTCTTAGGCAGCTCTCCCACCAGGTCGACCAGTTGCATGAAACCGATTGTGCGAAACTGGTTTCATGAATTCCTCTATGCATGAAACTAATCGCGTAGACATTCGCACACCGAGTCGATGTTTATTCAGTTGTGAGTTGTAATAGCAATGTCGCCGTCGTGTGGCAGTATTTAAGACGTCGAAAACGAAGGAAATTTTGGGGGCACCCATACATTGTCAATAATTATGATGGAAGAGCTTTTGTAGCAGCAAAAGAGTTACAAGGTGATCCTCAAAAGTTTCATGCGTTCTACCGCATGACCCTTTCTCCCAAGCAGCGTATTATCTCTTTGCGAATAACTATCTAATTTATAGTTATTCAAACATGGGTACTTTTCCACCTCTTGTACGAATTAAATATTTTTAAACTGTTCATTTGTTGCCATTTTTATGTAAACAAAAGGCTCTGTCGCTCACACTAGACGACTGAAAACCAAGCCGCGACCAGCAGAACTGATCGCATGCAATTTCAGTTGCGTGGTTGCATGCGGTCCTGATCGCAGTCGCGGCAGTGGGAGACAGTCTGTGTATTTAAATACAAAAGTCGTACGCGGGAAAAATCGCAAGTTTCGTACGATCAGTTTCATGCAACCGGTCGACCCGGTGGGAGACCTGCCTAACTGTCAAAACAAAACACCAATTTTGTCTGAAACTAATGCAAACCTGTAAAATTGATGCCCAATATACACGCAGTATTATTGCTTGCCTATCTGCATCGCCACCTATTCAGAATATCCAAAACCAGTAGCGTAGACATCTCACTTAACATTAATCTAAGGAATTCCAATGGCGGGCTAGATTATATTACAGTTTTTGAATGTAGGAAAATAAGTTATTGTTTTTGAATATTTAACAGCGAATTGATACAGAAAATTCAAAATTACTGACATTGGAACGAGCATATCCAAATGATTGTTACAACGCTTTAAGCATTTTCTTCTATTCATCAGAAAATATTATTCTTGTGTCAAAATGAGGTTTTACAGATAGTTCCGTGCCATTGGGATTCTCTTGTAATTTTTTGACGTAACGAGCTCAGGTTTGATACTTCACACTATTTCTTTCAGCTGCCTTTCTTAAACTTAGCTTATTAACTAGCACCTCTTCTACTGATCTCTTCATAGATTCTGTGGTAACCAACCCCTTTTCGTCTGCGAGACATCAGCAACAATATCTTCCATTGATAAAATAGTCTTGAGCCACCTTGAGACATGTCTCATTGTGGCCTAAAATGAATGGCTCAAGGTGGCCCAAAATCAAGATTAGCTTTCAATACGCCTAACCTCAAAACACTTGTCACCATTTCTTATTTACAGAAAAGTGAAGAAACGCACATCAAAAGACGTTGAAAAATTATATGGTCAAAATACAACATCATTAAAATAATTCTCACCGATAAGATTATGCCTAATGAAAAACTTACCTTCTAGCAGTAGGAATTGAATTTCAAAAACGTTTATTTCCTGGAAAAAATTGTCGTATCTATCGATTTTATTTGTTTTTGTCATATCACAAATATATTGTATCATACAAGTAGACTCAAAAAGCTTCGCTACATATTTTTCGATTTTTAACCTACACAAAATTCTCAACATTTAATCGATTTAAATCAATTCAAAAACGAATATACTATAAAAACTGAGAAGAGTGAAATAATTAAATTTCACATATCGACATTTCGGAAACATTTCAGCTTAGACAAACTTATACAAAATATAGCAAGTTAATACTGATCAAAAGTAGGGATTTGGACCCAAATATACTTTCAGTACGGTTCCAACTAGGATTGCCAAGTGTCCTCCTTTTGGGAGGACAGTCCTTCTTTAAAACGTTGAGTCCTCCTTTCTCCCTTGTCATCGAAATGTCCTCCTTTTCCACTATTATGATATTATTGCTAAAAAAATATGAAAAATAATAATAAAATAGCAATTCAATCTCAAACCATGTTACTACTGCTAAAAGATTTTTCGTGCTCAAATAGTAGTTCCACAGTACCATTTGAAGTTTGGCACAGCGGCCTCTGAGGGCGTCAAATAATAATCGGTGGAGTACATATCTCTATTCTATTAGGTATATACGTTCTTCGGGTTTATAAAGGGTTTTCCAATAAGAGGTGTTATTTTGATATTCAGAGGAAAATGCCATTTTTTGAGATAAATGATCGGATGTTTATTTCATTATATAGAGGAAGGTATGCTGTTAATAATGGAAAATAACATCAGCCAAATGACCACCACGACCACGCCTACAGGACCATATCTTTTTCATGAAATTTTCCATAACCAAATCGCAAAGTGGCTGCTCTATGTCCTCGATAGCCTCACGAATTCCATCTTTGAGGTCTTGAATCGACGCTGGGCTGTTGGCGTAGACCTTCTCTTTCACGTGGCCCCAAAGGAAGAAGTCGCAAGGTATTAAATCTCAAGATCTCGGTGGCCAATTGTGATCACCTCTTCGAGAGATAACACGGTCCGGAAGCTTTTCCCGTAAAAGATCAATGGTTTCGTTGCTTGTGTGGCACGTCGCGCCGTCTTGTTGAAATTAAACGTTGTCCAGATCAATACCATCCAATTCCGGCCATAAAATTCATTAATCATCTCTCGATAGCGCAATCCATTCACCGTAACTGGTGCTCCAGACTCATTTTCAAAAAAGTAAGGTCCAATGACCCCGCCGGACCATAAATCGCACCAAACAGTCACACGTTGAGGATAGAGAGGCTTTTCAACAATAACTCTTGGGTTTTCCGAACCCTAGATGTCACAATTTTGCTTGTTGACGAAGCCACCGAGGTGGAAATGGGCCTCATCACTCAAGATGAATTTTGGATGGAATTCCGGATCATTTTCATGCATTTCAAGGACCCAATCGGCAAAGACATGACGTTGTTGATGATCGGCCAGCTTAAGTTCTTGTGTTAGCTGAACTTTATAAGCCTTAAGACCCAAATCTTTATGCAGAATACGGTGTAATGACGTTTTTGGAATGCGTAATTCCAAAGAACGACGAGGAATGGACAAGCCTGGGTTTTCTTCAACACTTTCGGCTACAGCAGCAATATTCTCGGCTGTTCTTGAGCGACGTGCACGGGTTTTATTCTTCACATCACTAACTTGTCCCAACAGCTCGAATTTTTCCACCAATTTCTGTATTGCGGTTCGACAAGGTGCTTCACGACGACCCAAAAATGTTCGAGTTTTACGAACCGTCTCTGCCAAATTTTCACCATTTTTATAGTGAATTTTAATAATTTCAATGCGTCGTTGAAGCGTGTATCGTTCCATTTTTATTAATGGCGTAGTATCTACTTGTCAAATGTCAAAAAATGACAGCTCCAAAAGTGACATCTACCGAAATAGCGGGCTACTCAAAATAACACCTTTTGTTGGAAAACCCCAGACGATTTCGGTTAGTTGTTTAGGTAGATTTCGCGCCTTATATGCCAGTTATAAATTAAAAAACGGGTATCTTCGAAATTTCGGTTTCCGCCGAACAAAAATGCCATATTATCCCAACCACGCCCAAATTTGATACAAATGTTTTTTAAATTTTAGTTCGTGCTCATGCGATAGATGATGCCAAGGTCGATTTCCACAGCAGCGGAGTTAAAAATTAGTTTTTATTTAACAAATACGCCAGTCCTGAAATTGGGTATTTTCGGTATCCCTTCTGGATTTTTAGAAAAAGGGTATTTTCAAAATTCTATATAGAAAAAGGGGTATTGTATCCAAAAAAGGATTACGTCTGGCAAGCCTAATCCAACATGTTTTTTGTCGAATTGATCTCTATTTTAAAAGTTAACCATCGAGTTAACCTATGTTTTTCATGTTCAAGTAAGTACAGGCGACAAGTATATATTTTATTTTTGAAGTGAAACTTCTTAAGCGAGGGTAGTAAATCCAAAAAAAAAGTTACCCCTCCCTCCCTTTGGCCAGGAGTGGGAGGAGAAGGAAAACTTAAGTAAGTCAATTCGGGAGAACGGACAAAGCTACGGGATCAAATTTTTATGGTAGGTGCGCCTCATGGGGATCTAGGCTCTAATTAAGGCCGTTTTTTGCCGATATCTCTGTAACGGAGCCTCGGATCGAAAATCTTACAAGCGATGACCCCGTTTCGAAAACACCTTTGACGGGGTCATCTGTGGGGGGAGGGAATTATAACCCAACCCTCCCCGGATACCCAAAAATTTTAGAAAAAATTGGAAAACTTGAAAAAAACGTAAAATATTGTTCGGAAAGTTGATAAAAAAAATATAACACGAAATTAGAAAAAAATATATTTAAAAAAAAGTTAGATAAACGCGGTTTGCGGCGAAAAAAGGGCCAAGGAGTTAACCTATGTGTTCGGAGATGGCAAAAATGGAAAGAAAAAACGCTTTATGAAAAAAAAGTGTCGAAACCTGGGGCAAAAGTTGAAGAAAAACAACTTTAAAAAATAAAAACTCAATTCCTAGTATCTCTTTCAGAAGTTTCAGTTCAGTTGTGTGCTTATAAAGGTGAGGCACATAATTTTTTTTGATGATTTACCTAAAAAAAATAACGGTAATAATTATTAAAAAATTTAAGCAGTTGGGTGTTTTCCCCTCTGGATAGCTCTTCATCATATTTCAAAGCCGCGAGCCGCCACTGGAAAAGTCCTCGCTTAGGTCGTGGAAAACTTGACAACCCTAGTTCCAACTGAAGTGTTAAAAGAATGGAAGGATTCGGGTTCCGATTCCGGTTTGTTTCAAAGGGTTTCGATCCTGGAATTCATGTTTATTTCGGTATTTCGGCTCAGATTAAGGTTTTAAATTTAGCACATTTTATATTTATTGAAAAAACTTTAAGAATTGTTAATTTTTTTTCGGATGTTCAAGTTTAAGAACAGTTTCATTTCCTTTATAAGATCTTTTGCGTGCTTTTGATTTTTGTTGCTAAAAATGAAAAGAAAAACACTAGCAAAAAATTTAACACATTTTTATATCTTTTATTTGAAAAAACTTTAAAAATTCATAATTTTTTTTTGATGATCATTTTCAAGAACAGTTTCATTTCCTTTATTAGGTCTTTTGCGTAACTTTGATTTTTGTTGCTAAAAATGAACAGAAAAACAAGCAAAATTAATAGTTAAGAGGAGTCTAGCCTATTTCATAATATATTTTAATATATGTCAAAATAATCATTATTTTTAATTTTAACGCAACTTATTATTATTATTATTTTATTCATGGGACTTGTAACAGTTCGATTTTGCCAATTTTAAAATTTTATTTATATGCCGCATTTTGGGAAAAAAAATGATGCTGTATTTTGCACTCATCGGTTTATTAATTCTGAATTTAATAATTCGTTTGAAACTGCTTCTTTTCTTAATGTAAAATTAACTATATTTTAAGTATAGATTAGCTATATATTCGTATTAGCTTTTAGAATCCGTTGTGACCATCTATTTTAGTTGATAAGCGATGTATGTACCTTATTATTAAGATAACTTGGCTTGATTTGCATTATATTATCGTAAACAGCCAGCGAGTCGATTTATATTTCTAAAGAATTCTGTTAGCCTCCAAGAAAAAACGCCGCGTTTGACTTGTTGATCCGTATTTTGGTAGTAGTTTTTGTGACCTTCGTCACGGAATAATAGAGATGGCAATCTATCGCGCGTTTCGTCATTCTCGATTTAGATTTTTGAAGGTTTATCATTCATGTTAGAGCATTTCCTAGCATTTCTGGCAGAATGTAATTTTAGCTCACTATTCGTGGCTTCCGCCGTCATTTATCATCATAATAAGCGAGAATTAAGGCGTTTATTTTCTTAGAATTATTCCTTGTATCGAATCACTCGTCAAGTTTTCAGCCCATCAGTACTTGTGGCGCAGGATTTAATCTCGAAGGCGAATTGACGAACGGAGGGGACGGTCCTTTGCTAGTTTGACCGGAACGTAAGACGAACGTTTGCCAGTATAGCGAGAAACTGCACGTTTTAAGTATTGTGATATAATACAACCCTTTTGATAAGGGATTTATCGTGTCGTTTTTGTTTGTGTTTTAACACGACCGATTATTCGGGCTCTACAAGCCGTACTAGGTAAGCATTTTCTCTGGATTCCTTTTTCTGTGGCCTATGAAGCACGTGACCGCCATGTTGCTAATTTTTTTTTGTTTCCATTATTTATAGCGGCTTCCACGTTCGTCCCATAAGACCGAGACCGTCGAATCTCTTCTAATACACCCTCAAGTCCGAGTCTGAGGTAAATATCGCTACCATTTTTGCCTAAATTAATGAAATTGATTGCTTATCTACCTTTTGTTTTTTTTGTGCACATAACGCCATTTGCTTTTCCCATGTGTTATCTTATCTACTCTATTTTATCTGATCCGAATTTTTATTTTAATGCAACTTTAATTTTGATCATATGGGGAAGTTTATATATTTTTTTAGGGGTGATTCATATCTATCTTTTTATATTCAAGTTGCCGGAACCTTAATATCTCTTTTATTTGCTTTATTACACTGTAAGTCCATGGGTTTTTTTTGTCTGGGAAAATTTGTTTTATAAAGAGGATGTATTTATGCAAAGAGGGAGGGGGTCTATGATTTTTTATTAAAGTAAGGGGGTCTATGATTTTTTATTAAAATAAGGGGGTCTATGATTTTTATTAAAGTAAGGGGGCTTCATTTAATGCGTACTGGATTATTTTAGGGTTCTTCTGCTGGGCCAGAAGTTTAATTAAAGGACTGCAACTTTTTCTCTGAAAGGCCGGAAGCAGGTCCACAACTTTTTTTCCCTGGAAGGCTGACGAAGGGCCTTAACTTGTGGTTCCCGCACTAGAGGCCATCGACAGAGTTCGACGACGGGATGGGTATAAGTTTTGTGTCTCATTGTTTCTTATGTTTACTCTTCGTTTGCTTTTATTGATATAAATCAAATATTGAATTGAGGTAGCTCATTGATTTTAATTAATTTAATTTACATTTATTCACTGGTTTGTCGGACCAGTTAATCTAATTGCTTTGAGTTGTTTTCTCATTTTAAAAGTCAAGCGCTGGCTGGATAACTTCATTCTTTTCATTAATTAGTCGACAGATATAACCGCTCTGAATTTTATTTTTTTATCATATGAATCAAGCTAACCATAGTTTTAATCTGATCTGGTGCTTTTATTAACTTCTCAAGTTTTTTTTTAATTCAATAATTGTGTCCGCTCATTGCGGCATATTATCACCATCAGTGCAGCTATTACCGCACGCATACCTAGTTGTAAGAAGCTTAGTCTGCGTCAAGTGATCACTTTGATAAGTAGTGTTTAGTGCATTTAGTGATAAGGCATATAGAACCGAGGTTTTCCAACTGAATTGGTCTCTGTACGTACAATCTTCATATTGTACTGTGTTTATTTTATGAATTACTTTAAGTCATTTAACATTCTTTTGTCTACTCAACCACATTTTAATATAACCATTTTCTCCAGATAGATTGTTGCTGTGTTTGCAAAAAAAAGGATTTAGTAGCAAATATAGTGTCCATTAAATTTTTAGATTGTGTTTTCTTGATACGTTAAGTTGGTTGATATAGTGCCATAATTATTCTCATTTTCTTGAAAGTTTGAAATTAAGTACTAAGAACCGGTTAATTTTATGAGCGAATCTAGCCACTCGGTACAACACTTGCCGAGCTTTTTCCGTTTAGCTGGCTAGAACGGGTGGCGCTCAAACGACCCCACGACAGGGGCCGGGCTTTGTAACGCGACTCTCCGGGGCTAGGTTCATCTTTTTTAATTAATTGGAAAAAAAATCAAATCATTTCATAAAAAAAACGTGTTGCAGACTTATACTTTTTTTAAACTAGATTATACTATTGGTATAAATCTTTATATTGTGGACTCCTTATTGTCTGCAAAACAGCTGTATACTTTACAGGGTGTTAGTTATTTGACTAAATATCTCCCGCACATTATTGTGTGCAAATTTAATTATTTGCAAAGGGTCCTACAACATCAATTGGGGCATGGGCCAACAGCTGTAGGAGCCGTTAGGCAACAACACCATGCTTGACTGATGCTCTTTACTATTTTGCAATATGCATAATGCTCCTAAATGATTTAGGATTTAATATAAATACAGAAAAAGTCAGTTAATACCATCATAAAAATAACTTACCTAGGATACTTAGGACTTAATTCAGAGGACCGTTTCCTCGACCGTTTCTTTACCTCTTAAGAAAATGAATTCAATAAAAGAGGCAATATAAAAAATATGTTAACAAGTCAGGTACTACAATTCGAAATTTTGCAAAAATTATTGGTGTTTTGGTAGCAGCGACTCCTGCCGTTCCTCGGTGTCGTCATCGTATCAAAAGACAAGGGCGCGCAAAATTTAAAGCCTTAAAAGGAATGTTGTACAATGACAGAATATTAATTTCAAAATATACAAAGCAAATTATTAGCTGGTGGATATACAGTCTAGAATATACTATAAATATGAAGCCTAGTACGTTTTCATTGGAATTTTGTTTTTTTTTCTTATGCGTCTGCGTCTCCTACAGGCTATTGTAACGGCCAAAAATGTCACGAGTTTTGGGAAGAAGCCGACAAGTCTAAGCATATTAATTACCTTAAAATTAAAGCTGCTTGTCATGGCTCGAAATTAAAGTTGCTTGTCATGGCTTACAATTATTTACTAAATCAAATGAAAATATTGGAGTCTTACTTAGAATCGATAATAAGACGGCAATATCCTGCATTAATCGTGGGGGAAGCGTAAAATATCGAAACTTAACCAATATAACCTTTCAAAATTCAGGCTGGTGTGAACAAAACGTATAACACTCTTTTCATCTTATATCGCTTCAAAAGAAAAAAGGATTTCATATATTCTCTTTTCTAGTAGATAGGAATTATTTCACCAGTAGCTGGTTTTCTAAAATATCATCTTATTTTGTTTTTGACAAGATACATACTTTCGGGAAGTACCCCCTTTACAGATACCTGGGTTGTGGATACGTACACGTACTGCTAAAACAATAATAAGCAATTCATATAACTCGGGAAAATATTCTAACTTTATAACAAAAATCAAAAAAATTGTTTTAGTGGTTTGTTGGGTAGAGATTGGAGAACCTAAAAATATGCCTTTAAAAAGTGAAGGTTTGGCTCCCGTGCAATTCAATACTTCAATATCTTCTTTGAACTTTCTGATTCAATTTTTCATTTTATTTGCTTTAATATTGATATTAGCAGTGATTCGAATTGACTTCGTTATAATATCGGCTTTCATCACTTGTCATCGGCCTGGTGCAAAAAAGGATTCAGTGTTAAAGTCTGATTCATAGTTAAGAATAATTTTAAAGTTACATAATAGAACAACTCTGGAGTAATATTTTTACCACAGCTTACCATAACAGATAGATAGGGGGGCTCCCCGGGCGGCGGCACCATTCATCTCGTAGGATTTGCATGACTCTAGCTATCTCTTTCGCAATGCTGCTAGAAGTCGGGGAAGGATTTAAAATATTTCTTTTATTTTGGGAAAATATTCACATGGATGACTAAGATGCAATACATTACATAATTCTATAAGATTGCTGCATACTTTATTTTTATACAATGTTCAAAATTGTCTTGAAATATTAACAATAATTATATTTTAAAAACATTATTTTTAATCTAGAAATGAGTGTGTATTCATTTATCAGTTTGCTTAGGACAGCGAAAGAATCTCTTATTGCAATTATATCTCTTGTTGTGGCAGGCTGTAACACCACAAACTTGTCCTTCTTTTCTTTCACTCAAAGTTATTAACTTCAAATACTAAAAACTCTAAAAACCTTGCTAAAAGTAAACACCGAACAAATAAATCCGAAAATATAGTCGTAACTACATCTATGGCGTGGCTCGATAGTAACCGACTAATATCGACAAGAGAGCCGCTGTGCTACCTTGGAAGGCGGAGCTTAGGCAATGCGCGTAGAGATCGGCGTAAACCGTTCTCGCCACTTGAGTGCCCGAGCTGTGTGTTATGGTAAGCTGCTTTCTTATTATGCATACCTGCAAATTTCGACTAGTATTTGATAGGCTAAAGTATCAGTACATGCGACCAGTGATTAAAAGGTTCTATGGCAAATTCACTTAAGGTCTCAAGAAACATACGATAATGCCTAGTGTACATGTAAGTTTGATTGTGTAGGTTCGACAGATCCGTCGAGAAAGAATTAAAGAAGCATAAATCATCTACATTAGGTACAGGAATACAGTATACACCCCCGGTTGCAGCAATAGATGATATGCTGATGCCAGAACTTAATCTTTCGAGAGGAATATTAAATAGAATGGCCGGAGCCAATGCAAGTCAAATAGAAATGTGCTTTGATCTGAGGAAAGAGCCCGATACGGGTATGTAATATACAAGTAGTTAATAGAAAAACTAATTTTAGTAAATATGTGTAAAAGTTCATCCTCAATTATTTTCGTTAATTTTGTCATATCAAAATGTATTTATTTGTTTAGAAGGCAAGTACTTTTCGTGATCTATTTAGAATTTTAATAATATTTTTCCTAGCTTCCGTTTTAACCCAAAGCAGCAAACATGCGTTTTTCATCGACTCTTTTAATACAATGGTCCAGTTTTTGTCTAAATTTTTTATTTATTGAATTGTTATGGGTGGCATACCTAAAAATTAAATTAAAGTTACTGGTTACTTGTCCTTAATTTATTTTAAAACAATAAAATATAATATTTAACATTTGATGCAAAAAATATTAGTGAGAATTTGTTTCGTTCCGGTTAAGACGAGTATCAAAAATATATATCTTGATATGTTAAAAACTAAAATGAAAGATGGTAGAATTGTATTTCATCAATATATATTTAATGCCTTCACTTGTCAAAATTTAGCGGTGTGTATTGTATAGTTTGTATAGAAAATCACTACAATATCTAAATTTCGACAATGTGAAGTGCTGATCTCAAATTATCCGAAACCACCACTTTTTGAAGGGAAAACTTGTTTAGAAAGCGACTAGCGTTGGGCAAAAAATCGCGAACTGTTAAATATTCGGTGCGAATGAGAATTCGCATTAGCAGTCTGCTAATGGTTTTAAAATAAACTGCTACTTGCAAATTCTGAATTATACAGACAGGAACTTCAGAAAGCAGTTGAAGCGGTTTATTAGCGGTGGGCAAACAGCAGTTCTGCGGGTGCGAACGCGCGACAACGAAGAAACTGCGAACAGTTCAAGTCGAGCAACCGTTATTTTTCTCGGGCGAGTTTGCGAGCATCGCAGTGCGCCGTATTTCTTTTATTACTTCTCGTGGGGTGGTGCACTGAGGGAAATTTTGTATAACCATTATAAAAACTTTATTAACCGTTATAAAAAATCTGCATGAAATAGGCGCCAATACGAGTCTTGCGTAAAGGCTATTAAAGTCGTTTTATAGGGATTTAAAAAGGGCTCGCATAATGTTTATTCAAGTATTTTATAGAATTTTTAATAAACTCATGTATAGCAGGTATTAAAGCTTCTTTTTATCGTTATACAAGTATTTTTAGGGGTTATTATTATTATTTTTTTAATAAACGGCAATGGCTACATAACCTTTATTAAAGATTTTATAACCTCTATTAAAAGTTTCATTGCCATTATTCAAACGAATTATACTTGTTATACAAGCTCTTATTAACTGTTATGTAAATAGAATAATTGGCGCATTCACCATATTATAAAGGACCCTGCACCATTCTTATGGAGAAGTGATTTCCGTCAAATTGTTTGAAAATTTAATATGATGTAGCTCAAAAAACAACGAAATATTTTGTTGGTGATATAATAACTTGTTTAAGAGAACTACATCATATTACATTTTCAAACAATTTAACCGGAACCACTTTTCCATAAAGATGGTACGGGGTACATTTGATTGGAATATATAGGTTGTTGAAATTTTTCGGGTGTTTCAGATTCAATGCAAGATTAATAGCTTATCTATTTTAACAGTTATGTTGAGGAATAGGGCTAAGAACAATTGCGGTTTAGAGAATAAATATTGGAATGTATAATATACAAAGTACAGCATCAAAGTGGAGAAATATCTGTGAAGAAAACAATCCAAATAAAAGTTGCGTGATCACTTGCAGTGAATCCTGTAAAGTGACTTTATATATAATATAATTTATGGTTAAAAAGTAAAAAAAACATTAAAAACATGGATGAATATAATAAAATCATTTATTACAAAAATAGAAACATACACTATCACAGCAAAACGCTGTTAAGAAAATGGCGTCGGTAATAAAAGGAAAGCGAAAGTATTTATATAAAATGTTACTTCTGTACCTTGTTCTAAGTAAAAAGGGCACTTAAAACCACTATAACTAATGCAAAGGGAGACCGAGAATGGAATTCAATATTCATTGGATGGATTGAAAATTTAAAAATTTATAGATGCTGCGTTATCCGGTTATGCGTCACCCTTATCGATTGCTAGTATGGCTGATGGCTACTGGCTACTATGCTACTAAGAATAAAAATTTATAATAGTTGTCGAATGTTATCCGAAAGTGTCCGAACTATACTTCGAGAAAAGCCGAATCCCTCGTTTTATGTGATGGACGCATAACGGCTAAAACGTGTGAAATAAGGGATATTCAACCAATTTTTAAAAATCCGGTTAATAACCGGTAAGCAAGTGTCGATTAACGTGCATTTGCATTAGGTGTACTTTTTAATTCAGGTCTATTAAGGCACTTTTTAATGATTATGCAATTCTTGAATAGAGGTGAAAGAATACTTGTATACGAGACAAAAATAGCCTGCATAGTAATGCATAGGTCCTTACAAAACGACTTTAATACTGACTATTGACGTTAATAATTCTAGTTATATAATTTTTTATAGTAGTTTCTCTCTCTCTCTCTCTCGACTTTAATACTATTGACGTTAATAAATCTGGATTTACGTGCTATAGTGTATGTATGAATACACGCGGAGAGTGATAAAAGACTATTTAAGCGCGAATACGTTAGGAGGCTGTATTAGCGGGATGAGTTCGCCATCATTCCAACGGGAATAAATAGAAAGTTATTGGGGACCTTTATACATTGCAAAGCAAATAGAGAATGCATGTGAGACGCATTTTGAGATCCTTTATACAATTATTAGAGCACTATGTAAAATTCGGCCTCTCCTATTGGTCGATCCGCATGGCCCTCCGCTCGCTTCGCTCACTCAAGAAAAGGAAACTAACCCAAAATCAAGAAAAAAGTGTTTAGAAACATAATCTTAAAAAAATAATAAAAAAAGGCAATGGGGTCTGACCCCGGGCCATTCAGGCGAGACTAACCCAATCATCCAAACCTCTCGACCACGAGAGCTCTTGCGCCAAATTGATTGCATCACGAGAGTGTGTTCGTCATTTTTATAATGAATCGAAAAAGAGAAATTACATAATAGAGTCCTATAAGGAGGGCCGTTTACTTTCACGGCTTAAGAGAGAATCACTATTTTCATGATCCCTATCGCGTATGAATTCGCCATCTTTTCCGATGAATCGAACAAGGGGATTAACGTGATAGAGCGTCACGAAAACAGCTTTTACCCGACGCTTGCGACAGAATATAACTTTGCTTTATTGAAGCTAAATTCTCCATGTTTGTGACGGATCTATTAATCGTGTGTCACGGAAGCTGCCGCCCTCCGACGCTTAAGACAGAATGAACCATGACAAAAGGAAGTGCGGACACCTTCCTGTCATCTTTGGCGTCGAAACTTACCACCACTACTGAAATACACTTCCGTATGAGGCTTCGTAGCTATATGGGCGTGTGAAACTGATTTCGAAATTAAGTTTCCGGTGGTCGCTATCCGAATCGCTGTGATTGGCCGGATCCGTTTTGCTGAAATTATAAAGCGCTGTGTGGACTGGATGATGCTATTCTGATTCTAGATTAAATACAGGGCTCTCTTAGTGGGTGCTAAATATATGACGTTATAATTGCCATGTATTGGATTATAGCATAGTGGCGTGCAATACTAATCCAAGTACGGGTGCTAAAGATATGACGATATAATTGCCATGTATTGGATTATAGCATAGTGGCGAAAAGTATCGAAACATGACACTTGGTGCACTTCACGACACTTTTAGACAACGCAGTAGTACTTCCAAGGTCGTTATTGTAGAAGTACAATAGCGGGCTACACACGAAGACTTCGGAGCGCAGGTTTGATGTGTACCGTTCCAAAAGTGCGCGTAAACGTGCTGGTTAGTAGGATCAACCAACGCTCCAAAGTTTGGAGTTTAACGTTGGCGTGTCGCACCTACTTGCATGTTCAACCGACACAGGCCCCTACACACAGAAGACGACGGAGCGTGGTCTGGTGTATGGCATTTTGTTAGTTTTGTCAGGATACCCTAGTAACCTAGTTCTCGTTTTTAATAATAAACAGTTTTTCTTATGGCTGATGCACCGCAACGAAATAGATATTTATACAACAAGGGTGTAAAGTGACCCTTTTTTTATAAATGGGAATATTGTCGCATGAGCTCTAGGTGAATGCGACAATCCCATGAATAAAAAAGGGTATTTTACACATGAGTAACATACAAAGTTTTTTCTACTACCGAAAAATATGGAAAAATAAAAATATTATTAAATTACTTTACGCACTAGTACGTAAAAAAAATACTTTACCCATTAGTGTGTAAAATAAATTATTTTACGCACTGCACTAATGTCAAAAAATACGTCCGATTTACTTTACGTACTACTGCGTAAAGTAATTTATTTTACTTGCTACATAGAAAAGGTATATTTTACAAATCTTAGAGAATGCGTAAAGTGAGTATTTTACGCACGGTAGTAGAAAAAATAATTAATTATTATTTTTGGTAAGTAGTAGAGCGTCATATATTTTGCTAGCCAAATATGACATATGTTTTATTAAAGCTTTGCCTGTTTTGGCTATTCTAACTCACATGATATTTGGACAAATATTATATATTTCTGTATGCAGGGTGTTATAAAAAACTAAGTCAATCCTTTAGGCATTTTAAAGGTCTTTTTTTGAATATACAGTCTGTCAAAAATCACTTTTTATGTTATTCAGAAATATAGTATACTGCAAGCAATCGCTTTTTTTTCGTTTTATATTACTCATTTTTACAAAAAATAAAATAAAATAAAACGCGCAAATACATCACACTCCAAAGTTTTTAAATTTCTAAAACGTCAGACGCCACTCCAAACCTTCTTAATTTTGGACACTTCGACCCCATTAACGAGCGATCTAGAACGTGAAACTCCAAATTGTCACTCCGTCAGCCAGATTTTTGTCTGCGTTAGTAGGCAAAGACACTTCTGGCGTGTGCCGTTCAAGAGTGGCAGTTTGGAACGCTAGATGCTTGATGCGCGCTCTAGCGTCTCCGTGTGTAGCCCGCTAATAACTACTAATTTTTTTGGCTCTCCGGCCCGGGTTCAAGGGTCTCCCGCGTGAAAAGCAGAGATACTGACCACTTTACTACCGGAGAGCACAATGCCAAATCCATATTGGGTGTACTTAAAGCAAGTATATACATACATTAAAATTTTATTTTTATAAAATTTTATTTTAATTAACCTAATTGTCGCGACCTCCTTTTGTTTGTCAGATTTTTATATGCCTTCCCTGGCGAGCGGAAGCAAGGTAGGATATGTTTAAATATTTAGGACCCTGCGAGCGGTATCAAGGCCTAAATAGGACTTGGTAATGATAATATTATTCATTAAAAGAAAACGTGAGCTTTTTAGGCAGGCGACAAGAGTAATTATTGTGGGTAAGCCTTACGTTTTTAAAAATAGCGTAATTCTGTGTTTTATGGCCGAAAAGAAACACCTTTAGTTAAATTAAATAAATCTAATATATTAACAAATTACCATACGGCTTTGATAGCCATATCGACTCAATATAACATGTAGAATGGTACAGAAGTCTGGGATATACACAAATGTACAGAATTGGTGACAACTGGAATAACAGAACTAACATGAAAAATTAAATCAATTACAAATTATATTAAATATGTAATTCAATTCGACATTAATTAAATATCTATATATTGATATATTTACTACAGTTCCTGAAATACTAAGGAATGGCGAATTATATAGTCTATACAGTGTGGCCCAAATTGGGTATACATGTATGGGTATCTTCTAAACTATATGAGATAGAAAAATGGTTAAATGGCGAAAGTTGTAGGCCATTCAATTCCCAATTCAACTCCGTTTTGATAACGATTTTCTCTCTTTTTGTTTTTGAGATATTTTGAAAAAATCAAAAAGTTGTATTTTCGAAAAAGCGCTGTACTTTTTTTATTTAAACATATTTTTAAAATCTGTAAAAACATTGTTAGGACAACTTTTTACGCTCGATGCACCCATGTAATCAGTTTTTAGTTCTGACGTTTCGGTTCTGAGAAACCATCATCAACTTCGTTTTTTCTTATGGCGGTCATTTTGTTTTTTAGCACATTTAAAAAGAACATATTTTTTCCTTTCTTATGATGTATAACACTTTATAAAAATATTTTATTTTTATGTCAAAAAACGACAAAGTTAATTTTTAACTGAGTTGGCCATGACGGCGGAGGCCATTTGCCGTAATAAATGTAGTTGCTATGGTGATTCGGCGGCATTTAAGTCATTTTACTGAAAAGTGACATTATTCAGTCAAAACGCTATTTGGTAGTTTTTGTTTAAATTTTC
>JAEQML010063882.1:0-22644 GCA_016904865.1 Pissodes strobi
TTTTAATTTTATTGTTTTAATCCTTTCGTTATTAAAATTTATAATATCACTGTCTTATTTTATTTTATTACACATATATTGAGGGTTTATTTAGAATTTAATATTAATCTTATTTCTTTTTAGTGTAATGTTTGTTTAATTTTTTTGTCTATATACATTTGTCTTGTTTTTAATCTGAAAATTTTTATTTTATTATTTTATACTCTTCAGTATTAAAAACTATAATTGATCATTAGAATAATTGTATTTTATGTTTTTTTTAATACCTACATATTTATATTGTCTATTACTCTTGCATATTGAAATTTATTTTTGTGTTATTCCTCCTGATTTGTTCATAAGTCGAATTTGGTTTTATTAGCAAATGAACTGATCGAAAAACTTTTTGTTCTTCACCCATTGATTGACCGCTGTCTAAGGGCCGCTACTGACCACTTAGACTAGACATTAAGACAAGTTAAAGAATCGCGTTTTTACACCGGATACCAATAATTTGGCCTTCTAAGGTTGGCTGTTTCGCTTTTCGGAGACGCGGTGCTGACAAAAAACACAGGATGGAGAAATTTTACGCCAAATTCCTATTTCAATTTATTTTTTAATTACCTTTAGAAGCGGCGAAACCGTCAAGATATTAGACAAGATGATGCCCCGCAATGTTTCGCGAGACAACAATAATTATTATTACGGCCGCAATCTTTGGTGTTTGGTGGTACCGTCTAGAAATGTCTTTGTTTATTTCACGGACTAAGGAAGCTTTGTTATGTCGATGGATCAGAAGATTTTTAATTAGACAACAAAAAGAGCTACATTTAGGAACCAATATCAAACAAGTTTGCACTGTGCCTTCAGCAGTACCATCATATCGAATATAAGTTCTTTAATCGTCAAAGAATTTAAAACTTGAATCCACTTACTAATGGAGGAGAGGCATTAGGATCATGCAATCGAAATAATTGCAATTTTCTTTTCCAAACCAGTTGATTATGACCTTGTTGGGGAGCAAATTCTGGAGAAAGATTAAATAGCTTGACAACGCGGTAATCCATCAAAATAATATTTTGAGGATGAATAAACATCAATTTTGGGAGGAAGCCAATTTTAGATTAAAAAATATAGGTCGTCCCACTTAACAAAAGTTGCCTCACTTTTGAGAATCACTCTGTATAGTTCGAAATATTTATGGCCTGTGATATTTTTATATTCTTCTACGATATTGCCATATCGCTATTTTTTGCTAATTCTATAACATTTATAGCTGAAAGTAACATTAATGATACTTTTTCAGTTTAGGACAGTAAAAATTATACCTTGGCAACGCTGCAATCGATCAAAAGAATATTTTAGGATGAAACTGACATCGAATAGAGTAAAAGAAGCGGGACAATTTCAGGTAAAAAATATAGATTAGCCCCATTTAACACATGCCTCGCTTTTATGAAACACCCTGTAGGGTTGAGAATATTTTTCAATAAGTAACTTTTGCACTTAATTTTATCCCTCTTTGAGGTATCAAAAGTTACATGCTAAATAGGCTTTCTGTCTAGACATATACAGGGTGAAACAAAAAATCTGCAATGATTAAAATAACTTTTAGACCAGGCAATAGATTTAATTCAAATTTCGAGCATCGACGCATTGAATCAATGCAAACCTTATGCCTAGTTAGTTTTTGTCCGTTTTCGGGTTTTGCGGAAAATAAGAACTATATTTTTTTTAATGAAACAATATGCATCAAGGTTGAACCAAAAAGAGAGAACATAATTCAAAATACATAAAAACTTGCCAAATTAAATACTTAAAATGTTTCCCGATGATTCAGGTTTCGATACTATAACATTGAAATGCTCCCATAAAAAGTCTCTCGGGGTCAAATCAGGAGAGCGGGCGGTCCTTGAGTTCCTCAGTAATAGCAGATTGTGACAAAAAACTTGTAAGAGGCGGGACAATTTCAGGTAAAAAAATATAGATTACCTCTATTTAACGCATACCTCGCTTTTATGAAACACCCTGTAGGGTTGAGAATATTTTTCAATAAGTAACTTTTGGACTTAATTTTTTCCCTCCCTGAGGTATCAGAAGCTACATAACTACAAAATAGGCTTTCTGTATAAACATATACAGGGTGAGTCAAAAATCTGCAATGATTAAAATAACTTGTAGACCAGGCAATAGATTTAATTCAAATTTCGGGCATCGGCGCACTGAATCAATGCAAACCTTGTGATAGTTAGTAATGGTGGTGTTGCCAGTTTTCGAGCTTTGCGGAAAATAAGTATTATATATTTTTTAATGAAACAATATGCATCAAGATTGAACCAAAAAGAGAGAACATAATTCAAAATACATAAAAACTTGTTAATTTAAATACTTAAAATGTTTCCCGATGATCCCGTTTTCTATATTATAACTTTGAAATACTGCCATAAAAAAGTCTACTGGGGTCAAATCAGGAGATCCGGCGGTCCTTGAGTTTGTCAGTAAGCAGATTGCGACAAAAACTTGTAAGAGGCGGGACAATTACAGGTAAAAAATATAGATTACTCCTATTTAACGTATGCCTCGCTTTTATGAAACACCCTGTAAGGTTGAGAATATTTTTCAATAAGTAACTTTTGCACTTAATTTTTCCCCTCTCTGAGGTATCAAAAATTACAGGCTAAATAGCTTTTCTGTATAAACATATGCAGGGTGAATCAAAAATCTCCAATGATTAAATAACCAGGCAATCGATTTAATTCAAATTTCGAGCATCGGCGCACTGAATCAATGCAAACCTTGTGATAGTTAGTAATGGCGTTGTTGCCAGTTTTCGAGTTTTGCGGAAAATAAGTATTATCTATTTTTTAATGAAACAATATGCATCAAGATTGAACCAAAAAGAGAGAAACATAATTTAAAATACATAAAACTTGCCAAATTAAATACTTAAAATGTTTCCTGATGATTCAGTTTTCGATACTATAACTTTGAAATGCTCCCATAAAAAGTCTATCGGGGTCAAATCAGCTTAGCGGGCGGTCCTTGAGTTCCTCAGTAAGCAGATAGTGACAAAACACTTGTAAGAGGCGGGACAATTTCAGGTAGAAAATATAGATTACCCCTATTTAGCGCATGCCTCGCTTTTAATGAAACGCCCTGTATGGTTGAGAATATTTTTCAATAAGTAACTTTTGCACTTAATTTTTTTCCCTCCCTGAGGTATCAAAAATTACAGGCTAAATAGGCTTTCTATATAAACATACAAGGTGAGTCAAAAATCTGCAATGATCAAAGTAACTTGTGGACCAGGCAATAGATTTAATTCAAATTTCGTGCATCGACGCACTGAATCAATGCAAACCTTGTGATAGTTAGTAATGGCGTTGTTCCCAGTTTTCGGGTTTTGCAGAAAATAGATACTATTATTGAAGTGAAACTTCTTTAGCGAGGGTAAAGTCAGAAAGAAAGTTTATCAAAGGGAAACGCTTATCAAGGTGAAACGCCCCTTTAATTAGGCATGTTCTAGTAAAGCTAGAGGGTTGAAATTTTCAGGACATGTAGCCGTGGTAAAATGAGGATCCTGGAAAAAAACTGGATTCCGTAGACCCCCAGGCGAGAGGGGAGAAGAAAAAAAACTATATGGGGGGACCGGGGCATTTAAGGGGGGGTTTAGGGAAAAAATCGTTTTTTTGCTGATATCTCTGCACCCTACCTCCCCCCATATTTGTATCGAGCGTACGAGATCCCGACCTTTTATAGCGCTACTATAATATAAATGTGCAGGCTTTTCATATTTTAGGTTAGTTTGGGATAGTTTTGGTAGTGTTCAAATATTTGGAGAAACGTAATGGGGGGTATTCTAGCTAACATTTATTTTACAGTCACGCTATAAAAAGCGGTTTAATGGACGCTTGATAGAAAAATGCTCCCCGGATATCCAAAAATTATTTTCGAAAAAATGGGAAAAAATTGAAAAAATCGTAAAAAGTTGTTTGGAACGTTAATAAAAGTATTAAAAAACGAAATAAGAAAAAAAAAATAATAAAAAAATAGTTAGAGAAATGCGGTTTTCGGCGAAAAAAACGGCAAAGAAGTTCAGCTACGAAGTCGGGAAATGGCAAGATGGGAAGAAAAAAATGTTCTATGAAAAATAAAAAAAATTTTGAAAAAATTGGAAAAAATTTAAAAAATAACTTAAAAGATTGTTCGGAAAGTTAATAAAAGTCTCATAAAACCAAACAAGAAAAAAAAAATATTGTTAATAAGAGTATTATAAAACGAAATAAACAAAAATAACAAAAAAAAAAGTTGGAGAAACGCGGTTTTCGGCGAAAAAAAGTTGAAAAAAAGGAAACAAATTAAGTAACCCAAACCGGAAACACAAGTTGAGAAAAAAAGCTTAAAAAACTAAAAACTCAATTCCTAATACCGCTTTCAGAAGTTTCACTTCAGTTGTGTGCTTATAAAGGTGAGACACATGCATCAAGATTGAACCAAAAAGAGAGAAACATAATTCAAAATACATAAAAACTTGCTAAATTAAATACTTAAAATGTTCCCCCAGTCAGCATCAACGAAGAACAACAAGGCTTTAGGCAGAATAGATCAACAATCGACGCTATATTCATACTTCGACAAATCATCGAGAAGTCCATAGAATTCAATAAACCTGCGTTCCTCTGCTTTGTTGACCTAACTCAAGCATTTGATAGAGTGCAACTAAAGAATGTGCTAAAAATCCTGCAAGAACGAGGAGCCAACAACAATATAATCCAGGTAATAAAAAAACTCAATACCGACAACAGTACAGGAATACAGTCAGGCATCTCAACCACAGAGGAAGTGCAGATATCGATAGGTATCAGGCAAGGAGATAGCCTGAGTCCGATATTCTTCAACCTGGTAATGGACCGCATCATAAACCGGGTGAAAGATGTGGGACGAGGTTACAGAATTGGACAAACCGAATATAAAATATTGTGTTATGCAGACGATGCGGTTCTCATAGCAAAAAATGAGGACAACCTGCAGCGAATGCTATTCGAGCTAAACCAGGCCGCAAAGAAATATAACATGAACATCTCGATACCGAAAACCAAATCTATGACCATAAGCGAGGAACCGATACGATGCAAGCTGGCACTAAACGACCAACCAATCGAACAAGTGATGAGCTTTGAATACCTGGAGTCCTGGGGATAATAGCTTCAAGCAGCCGAAATACATATGACGAGGTATAACTAAATAAAGCAGCAAGAGTGTCTGGCTGTCTACATAATACTATTTGGAAAAACAAACACATGTCGATAACCAGCAAAGCCAGGATCTACAGAACAGCAGTGAGGCCCATCCTCACCTACGCAGCGGAAACGAGAGCAGACACCAACCGGACGAAAACAGCACTACGGAAGGCCGAAATGAGGGCTCTGCGAGCAATCGCAGATGTCACACTGAGGGCCAGATGTTGTTAGATGGTCACGAGAAAAAAGAAGAAGAGAGTGCAGAGAGCATGTTGACAGGATGGGAAACGATAGACTCGTCAAGACTGCATACAAGGAGAAACCGAACACGACCAGATTCTTAGGAAGACCATCAAAAAGATGGGCTGACTCCTGGACTTCATCGTCACAGGACATCGAATAAAAGTTGGAATAAACAGGACATGGTCCTATCAAAAGGAAGAAGAAGAAGAATATGTAAGCAGATTGTGACAAAAAACTTGTAAGAGGCGGGAAATTTCAGGTAAAAAATATAGATTACCCCTGTTTAGCGCATGCCTCGCTTTAAGAAACACCCTGTAGGGTTAAGAATATTTTTCAATAAGTAACTTTTCCACTTAATTTTTTCCTCCTTTGAGGTATCAAAAATTACAGGCTAAATAGGCTTTCTGTATAAACATATACAAGATGCGCATGCCTCGCTTTTATGAAACACCCTGTATGGTTGAAAATATTTTTCAATAAGTAACTTTTGCACTTAATTTTTTCCCTCCCTTACAGGCTAAATAGGCTTTCTATATAAAAATACAAGGTGAGTCAAAAATCTGCAATGATTAAAATAACTTGTAGACCAGGCAATAGATTTAATTCAAATTTCGGGCATCGACGCACTGAATCAATGCAAACCTTGTGATAGTTAGTAATGGCATTGTTGCCATTTTTCGAATTTTGCGGAAAATGGGTACTATTTTTTTAAGCGTAACGAGGGTGAAGTCAGAAAGAATACTTATGAAAGGGAAGCGCTTATCAAAGTGAAACGCCCCTTTAATTAAGCATGTTCCAGTATAGTCAGAGTGTTGAAGTTTTCAGGACATGTAGACGGGGTAAAATGAGGATCCTGGACGAAAACTGGACTCCGTACCCCCCCCCCCCCCCCCCCCCCGTTCGTCCAGAAGAGGGGGAGAAGAAAAAAAAACTAAAATAATTAAGTGCGGGAGAACGGGAAGAACTACGGGGCCGAAATTTTTATGGTAAGTGCGCCTCATGGAGGGCTACCTTTAACCATATGGGGGGGACCTGGGCTCAAATTTAAGAGGGATATAGGGAAAAAACTGTTTTTTGCCGATATCTCTGCAACCCCACCTCCCCGGATGCTTATTGGTATCGAGCGTAAGAGATCCCGAATTTTTATAGCGCGACTATAACATAAATGTGCAGGATTTTCATATCTTGGGTTAGTTTGGATTAGTTTTGGCTGGTTGCGCCCTCGTAGCGAGCGAAGCGAGCAGAAGTTCGGCTACAAAGTCGGGAAATGGCAAAATGGGAAGAAAAAAATGCTGTATGAAAAAAACAATTTTTTTTTAAAATTAGGTAAAATTGAAAAAAAAAACGTAAAAAAATGTTAACAAAATGATTATGACACGAAATAGAAAAAAACAATAATAAGAAAAACAAAAACAGAAGATTGTTGTTCGGAAAGTTAATAAAAGTATCATAAAACCAAACAAGAAAAAAAATTAAAAAAAGAAAAAATTGTTCGGCAAGTTAATAAGAGTATTATACAACGATATAAAAAAATATAATAAAAACATGGTTAGAGAAATACGGTTTTCTGCCAAAAAAAGGGCGGAACAGGTCAGTTACGTTGGAGTTGGAAATGGCAAAATGGGAAGAAAAGAATGCTCTATAAAAAAAATTGACAAAACTGGAAAAAATTTAAAAAAAAACGTAAAATTGTTCGGAAAGTTAATAAAAGTATTATAAAACGAAATAGGAAAAAACAATAATTAAATAAACAAAAACAAAAGATTGTTTGGAATGTTGATAAAAGTATCATAAAACCAAACAAGAAAAAAATAATAATAAAAAAAGAAAAAATTGTTTGGCAAGATAATAAGCGTAAATAAAAAAATTCATAAAAAAAAGATGGAGAAACGCGGTTTGCGGCGAAAAAAAGGTGAGAAAAAGAAAAAAAAAACTAACCCAAACCGGGGACAAAAGTTGAGAAAAAAAAGCTTAAAAAAAATAAAAAACTCAATTCCTAATACATCATTCAGAAGTTTCACTTCAGTTGTGCGCTTATTGAAGTGAGGCACATAATTTTATTGATGAAACAATATGCATCAAGACTGAACCAAAAAGAGAGAAACATAATTCAAAATACATAAAAACTTGCCAAATTAAATACTTAAAATGTTTCCCGATGATTTAGGTTTTCGATACTATAACTTTGAAATGCTCCCATAAAAAGTCTATCGGGGTCAAATCAGGAGTGCGAGCGGCCCTTGAGTTCCTCAGTAAGCAGTTTGTCACAAAACCTTGTAATTTTTAGTAAATTAGTACGTTACTAGGCCAAATATTCTACCTATATGAGAAAACATCATCTTAAGGAACACACATAGTGTCATTGCGAAAAATGTCATAACCCCGAGGTCAAATTTACATTAAATGTACTGATGCTCTGTGTCCGAGTTGTTTTCCTAGACTTTTGACTCGATATTATTTATTATTAGAACTAAATAGCGATAAATGGAGCCTGAATAATAACTATAAACAAAGTATGTAAAGAATTTCAAAAAAATCGAAACAACACATATGCCGGGCGTCCAGTGCCTGCGGCGCTTTTCTGACAACCAAAATTATTCTTATACGACACGTATGTGATGGATCATGCCTATAGCCTATTCGCCTTTTATTATCGAGTTTAGTAAAACACTTTCTTGACGTAACTAAACTATGTTAATCCGAAAGTCGCACAACGTCCTCTTTTTCGGCTATTTACATACTTTATTTCGTTATAAATCGTATTCGGTCGTTGTTTGATGGGAATATGAAAGTTCTACGCGTTGTTTTACACGATATAACTGCTCGTTTTATGTCCACTTAATTATTCAAGTATTATTGCATCTGGACCTATTCGTTTATAGATTTTGTACAGGGTGGCTCGTTTATTATCTCAGAATCTACGGGGTGTACCAAAAAAGGTTTGATACAAAAGTTGTTTAGACTAACTTAAGTTTTTAAAATTTATATTTTTATATATACAGGGTGTTGTATTTTCGTGGACCAGTAGCAACTTACTTATTTTAAATAGAATACCCTGTATATTAAGGCATTTTTGAATTTCAACGTTGGGTTTTTTCAATTTTTTTACAGGAAATTTTTATTTGAGATTTCCTTCCTCTAGACTCTGGAAAACAATTTTCAATTTTCATGGTTCTTTCACCTTTTAGATAGTCTTCTGTGTTCACCGTCATTGATTCTTTTAAATTTTCAAATATTTAAAAAACTTTAGGGTCTGAGGTCCAGTTTTTTATGTGCCTGTTTACCAAGAGGATAATCAGCGTGATAATCATTGTTGTCACAATTGTTTCCATGGAAATTATCTTGTTGGTAAAGATAACAGTCACAAAAAAAACTGGACCTAAGGGTTGTAAAGCATTTCTTTCCTATATACTATATATACACCATCTGCTAAATTTATCAAGGCAGCCTATATAGGGGAAATACCAAGGCCTCTTTACCTAATGAACCAAATATTGCCCAGTAGTAGCACGCATGCGGTACAAGAAGAAAAAAAACAATTAATCCTCTTCCAACCATTCTAAAAATAATAAACCACTTTTATAATATGTGTGATATTAGGTAATTATAACTTTTTCTCTGTACCGTTAACAGCTTAAGAATCACTTAACATGTTTCTTTAATCTACATTATGTATGAAGAAGGTAGGTATTATGGTTCTCGGTTGCAGTGCAGCGATTTTTAGAGCAATTACGATAAAAAATGGACGGCGATTTATCAATATTAAACTAATTAAAGGCGTGCACACACTGCACCGTGAGATATACGAACCGGATGAGAGTCATTAATCGTAACGATTACGGATAGAGGAAAATTATATGTTGATATTTCAAGAGTGATATGTCGAATTAAGAATAAACTTTAAGCTTTTTTTTGTAGGCGTGAAGCAACAAAATTAGACTACGAATTCAGATTTATCCCCCAATGAGTTTGCACACCGAACTGCGAAACCGTTTCGTTCAAAACAGGGTTGTCAGAACTCAAAATGAAAAGCTAATGACAGGAAACGTAAAATGTGGCAAGTTTCGTTAAAACCTACTGAAAGTTGCTGAATAAAAAATATTTCCTAAAAAGGTGCTTAATGAAAGCTGTGAAAAGAGGGCGCTGTATAAAAACCAAGCATTTCATTTAGCGTTTATTTTCATAAAAATAAATAATGTGCTTCAAAAGTACCGGAAAATGGCTGATTATAGAAAAGCGAAATTTGCTATATTCGCTAGATTTAGGAACGGCAATGGCAATGTTGTCAAGTTTTCTAGATACTGTACGTAACTTAATCCTTTTTATCACAATTACTGCATCGTATCACTATTACTATGACGCCCAAATATCAAATCCTTACCTCGTTAATTTTTTCTTAAAATATGGCAGCCTTGCAGCATTTTGATTCAGAACGGCACGTGAGCTATTAAAACTTTGATGACGTCATCTATCAATTGTCCCTCGTCAACTATCAGCAACGTCATATGTCATTTTCAGCCAGGTGGGCTGCAACATTTCGAATAATTTCCATTATTTTAAGGATAATTTCAAATATAGTCTCGCCGCTCTGGTAAACTTAAAATAAAGGTCAAATTTCTTGAGGAAAAATTAGAAAATTCCGAACCACCAACGAAAAAAAAGGTAAACACACTTTCGGCGGGAATCGTACTCCTACTTCAATTTCTGAAAGGTCAGGTGTCAAAAAAATCGAACATCGTGAGCGCTTCCCATCTACCCTAAGCGGCCGCAACAAAACGAGCTGTTCAAATGAACTGGCAACGTTGCAAATGACCAAGACAGCTTTGACATCGACGTGTTTGACGTTGACGTCACGCCAGCTGTCGGTCAACAAAATAAAAACACAACAAAAACAAAAGAACATGGGGAAATCCAGGAAAATTGTGACGAAAGTGTCTGGAAAAAGATAGGAAATGGTGGAAAAATCATCCGTGATTCATCTAAATCTACTACTGTTGATAGGACTTCACAAAAATTGCAACGACAGGCACCAATGAAAGGAACCAACGAAAACGCAAACCTGAAAACTGCTGGGAAAGTTTCTTGGCTTTTCTTGACAGGTCTGGCGCCTGAGACTACTGACGTTTTGGCTTTCCTAACAATAAACAAGCTTGAACAAGGAATAAGTTGTGAGGAAATAAGAACCAAAAAGGGTAAACACCGGAGCTCTTTCAAAATGACGGTACCCTGTGAAATGAGAGGCCAAATCATGCATGAACATTTGTGGCCCAGAGGATCCACAATCAACCATTTTCTAAATTTGCAGCTAATAGTAACAAAAAAGTAAGATTGTTTCATATAAACATCAGATCAATTAAGAACAAAACAAATGGATTGGAATTATTCCTAGCTGACAAAAATGCTGATTTTGTCTGCCTTTGTGAACACTGGCAAACTGATGCCGAAATTGAAGCCTCAAATATGATAGGATTCAAACTAAGAGCTCTAGGAAGAATTACATTGGAGGTGGATCAGCAATCTTCATAAGTCCTTTGTATAATTTTAGATCATATCATGAAATAAATGCCCTGACTATTGAGAATTGTATTGAAATATGTGGTATTGTAACAAGCAAATTTTGGAGAGGCGACGTTCAAATAGGCGAGGACGTGACAACCCTGGAAAACGAATGGCGCAGCAGTAGAATCGAATCGGTGTTATATAATACGGAGTATATAGATAGATTAGAAATAAGGCGTAGATATAGTATTTGTACGATAGCAGAGTCGACTCATGGCGTTATGTAATGATGATAACTGTACTGGCAAAGGTGCAAGGCGGAAATAAGAGTGGCTGTAATAATATTGGCGAAATAAAACGTGTTACTAAAAATTAATCGTTTACAGATCAGAAGTTGGGATAACCTACGTATTGTGTTACTTGTTTTGGAGAACGGTCAAATACGCGATTTCGGCGAGTTAAATTGCAGTGGCAACTTCTTCTTTTTTTTTGTGAGTGGCTATATCACAAAAACTCATAACAAAAGGCGGGCGTTTGTTTTTGTTGCTATCCTTGACAGTGGATTGACATTTGGCGATTTTTCAGATATTCACGATAATAATAAACAAGTGTGTGCTAATTAATTAGTGATTATTGTAAAAATTGTGGCGTATTTTAACTGTGTTTATTGGCATTGGTGTTTAAAAGGCGTTTTTCAAGTGATTTCCTATGGAGGAAGGCAGAAGTGACGAGTTAGAGCTCGATTACGAGTTGGAATTGAGCGACGGTGACCACGGCGAAGGCGATTCGGCGATAGAAGACGAAACAGTCTCCATGGTACATAAGCTGTTGAAAGGCGGTTTGGCAACTAGTATCCAGCAGATTGTGGCGGCCGAAATGGCAAAGGCGGCGAAGCAAAAGGCGGTCGAAATGGTAAAGGCGACGAAACAAAGGGCGGCCGTTGGTACTGGCGGTACCAAGGGCAACAAGAAGGGCGAAAAATCAGGTGAGCGCGTTCCTCAGGCGGTAGTAGAGCATGCGGACTCCGCTTGCAGTTCGGGCTGTATGGGGTCAAGGGCAGGCGGCGACATTATTGACCCTTTCGATCCTGATAGCCGGGACTGTAACGTAGTCAGGTGGTTGAGCAAAATTGATCAGTTGGGCGATATTCATGAATGGTCGAACTATGAGAGAGCGTATTTTATGCAGGCGAAATTGCAAGGCGCAGCAAGGTGCTGGTTTAATCGACTCGATGAATATGACCTCTCATGGGAAGACTGGAAGGCGGCTCTTAGGAAGACGTTTCCTAGAGTGCATGACTTTGCTCAGCTGCTCAAGGAGATGATAGCGAGGGTTAAATTGGACGGCGAAACCATGACCCATTATTATCATGATAAAATGGTGTTGATCGAGAGGTGTGGGCTTTCAGGCACAAATGCGCTTTCGTGTCTGATTGACGGTCTACCTCTCGATCTACAAGCGAATGCGAGGGCATTTGGTTGCTCTTCCCCTGGCAACTTGTATACTGGCTTTCTGTCCTCTTTTGACAGATATCGGCGTCCATTAACCGATATTGTGGAATTGTAGGGGCAAGGAAGTCCAGGGTCATGCGCAGGCGAAGGCGACGAAGACTTTGCGGTCTTCTGAGGCGATTCTCAAATTGAGAGAGGCGTTTGGCGAATTTTGGGTACCCAAGGTGTATTATTTCCAACCGCTGGCGCGAACTGCGCGTTTGTGAGCAAGGCGTTTGCTGACTTTTTGGCGAGGCGAGGTGTAAAACATCATGAGCGAATGGTCAGGTTGAAAGGTGCATGTGAATCTGACTGGCGAGGTGCAAAGTGCGAATGGTCAGGTTGAAAGGTGCATGTGAGTGAGTCTGACTGGCGAGGTGCAAATGGTGAATGCTCTGTTGGCGAAAGGCGAAAGCTATGGCGATTTAAAGTCCACACTTCTTGTGGGACAGCAAAAGGCGAGTGAAAACCTGACAAAGGCGTAATATAAAGGTGATATTCGATAAAAGGCGTAAGATTGCAACCACAGGCGAAACCTTTAGGGTAGGCGATTTGGTGTTATGGCGAATGCACAGATCGATAAGATCTGGTTGATTTACTGACGAGTTAAATTAATGAGGACATTAATTGTTGCAGGATGGCCGAATGTAACAAGCAAATTTTGGAGAGGCGACGTGCGACGTTTAAATAGGCGAGGACGTGACAACCCTGGAAAACGAATGGCGCAGCAGTAGAATCGAATTGGTGTTATATAATACGGAGTATATAGATAGATTATAAATAAGGCGTAGATATAGTATTTATACGATAGCAGAGTCGACTCATGGCGTTATGTAATTATGATAACTGTACTGGCAAAGATGTAAGGCGGAAATAAGAGTGGCTGTAATAATATTGGCGAAATAAAACGTGTTACTAAAAATTAATCGTTTACAGTATATTTGTAAAATTGTGTATTGTCTCATTCTATAGATCATAGCACTTTTCTGGAGACCCCTGAACAGGCTTTAATTGCTATTCAAAACAAAGGTGAATAAGGTGATATTCTGCTTGTGGGGGGACTTTAATGTGCATTTTCTCACAGAGGACAAGGAGAGCACTGAGGTGTGTTCTTTACTGGCTTCATTTGGTCTTTCCTAGCTCATTTTTGAGCCAACAAGGGACGAGCTTTGTTTAGGCAATGCATTCTTTGGACCTTGTAACCCAGGCTGCAGAATACAGGTTATGGAGGCAGATCTTTCTGATCATCGTAGTCAGCTTATGGAAGAAAATTCAAAGTTAACAAAAACAGTTTTTCGACCAATTACACAACATGGTGGGAATATTTTTTCCTCTTACATGGAGAAGCAAAACTTCATTTTTCTAAATTCTGGGCGGACTGCTAATAAAAAGTTTCAAATTTTTGATCAGTATCCCTGCTTATCAAAAAAAAAATACTATAAAAAAATTACAAAAAAGCAATAAATGAAGCAACAATCAAAGCTAATGACAATTTAATAAAAACTTCTTCGAATCCAATTAAATGTATGTGGGGTATTATTAATGAACATCGTAATGGGTCTTATGATAAAGTGGAACCTAAGGTCTCACCTGATGAATTCAATGAATTCTTTACTAATATTGCCAATAATCTAAAATGCCAAATTGGGGTTTCTTCTTTCGATCCTTTGAGCTCCAATCGTTTAATTCCTATACTGGAAGAAAGGTTTGGGTTCCGGGAAGTTACAGTCATTGAGATGAGAGACATTTTGATGGGATCATTACGGGATCATTACGGTTTTTCAGTTGAAGTAATAAAAGGAATTTAACATCTTATATGCAGCCCCTTAGCTGAATTGATAAATCTTTGTATTACTGAATACATTTTCCTGATATTTTGAAAAAAGCAGGGGTTATACCTATTTTTAAGAAGGGTGATTCTTCGGATCCTTCTAACTATAGACTCATCTCACTTCTTCCCATATTATCGAACGTTTTTGACAAGTGTCTGGAAATAAGAATTGTAAAATATTTTGAATCAAAGAATCTTTTCACGGACAATCAGTTTGGCTTTAAAAAAACCGTAATACTACCTTGGCTATTGTGGATCTGGTTGGGCGAATACAGGATGCTTTTGGGGAGCACTGCTATCTATCAAGCACTTTCTGTGACCTAAGTAAGGCGTTTGACTGTGTTTCTCACGATTTGCTTCTTAAAAAACTTGAAATATACAATTTCAGCAACAATAGTATTGCATTAATTTCCAGATATCTTACCAATAGAGCGCAGAGAGTGCGGGTGAGTGGAGTGGAGTCCGCGGAAAAACGGGTAGGAGTCTGAGTCCCTCAAGGGTCAATACTCGGACCACTTTTATTCCTTATAAATGACCTGCCAGAGGCTGATCCGAGCTGCTTGTATACTCTTTTTTGCGGATGACACAACAATCGCCTGTGCTGATCTTGATTTTACAGCTGCACAGGAGGCTCAGTCGAGGGCTGAACAGTGGTTCACAGCGAATGAACTGCTCCTTAATGTTGGAAAAACACAGGTTATGACTTTCTTCTCTACAAGACCACTTCCAGATGAGGAAATCAAGTTCTTGGGTGTCTATTTGGACCCCAGACTTCTTTGGAGAAACCAGATGAATTCTTTGACCAAAAGGCTGTGATCGGCAACATTCCTCATAAGAAGACTCTCACAATGTGTCACTGTTTCCACCTTGAGACAGGCATACTTTGCACTATTTACGTGTCAGCTATGCTATTCTTGTGTGGGGCCATAGTGCTAGTGCTAAGTGGTTTGTCTTATGGTGAAGACTGTCGACAGGGTTTCATGTCTCTTGGTATCCTTACTTTCCCATCATTATATATTATTGAGTGCACTAGCTTCATTAAACAAAACGTCCACTTACATCTTCGACATGATGAGGTGCACCGGCATGGGACCCGTAATAAACATAGCCTTGCATCCTTATATAGGAGACTCCAGAGAAATAGGGAGGGAGCAAATTCTTATGGAATTACATTCTACAATAAACTCCCTACCACAATGTGTGAATTGCGACTTCCAAAATTTAAACCAAAATTAAAAGATTTTCTCATCAGCTATGATATAGAAGACTTTTTACACTTTCAATTTTAATTCTCATCTTGTTTTGCAAGCTCCTTGATGTGGATGTCTTGGTTGTTTTTAATTTTGTAATAATTGTCGCGGATCTCGGACCGATGATGTTTTTGACAGTTGACGTCATATGTTAAGTATCACCTGCCAACTGCCAAATACGTCATCTGTCATTCTCGCCCACGTAGGCATTTCCAGAAACATTTTCAAAAAATCTTAGTTTTTATACGAACTAGTCCATTTTCTATTGGGCATTAGTTTCAATAATTTAATTTCAAGCTTTTTTCAATTCTTCCTTTTGAAGCAGATTATTATTATTATCAATGATGCCAATTCTAAAATTTGCATGGGATTACCCATAAATGAATTTCAAAGTTTTAGAGGTCCATTCTAAAGTGACATTTGATGTCCTCTGTCATTTTCACCTGTGTGGGCAGTGACATTGTTGATTAAAACATCTCTCACAAACGTCATTTGTTATTTTCATATACTTGAGCTATTACATTTTTGAGGACGTCATCTATCAAGCAGACCTTTTTTGGAAATATCCGCCTGAGGCATATGATTTACTAATTATTTAAATACAGACGCACATTATTGAGGTTAGCATTTTATACATTTGTACAAGAATCGTGTAGTATAGAATGGCATTACCAATATGGAACATGGAAGCGAACATGGTTTATCTACAGTTTAATGAGATAGGATGGAGTGTTATATCGTGTACAAAATCAATATAAATATTAATTTAATCACTTTGTGACCTATAATCCTTTAGTTTTGTAGCTTAAATAACTGGACTAATATGAGAGTAACGAATACGATTTTTTTGTGATTGTGGCATCACTTTCTATAGATAATTTTGCCACATCTTTGAAGTGGTAATCAGTAATCAGATAAACTGCTGGACATGTGCATCACAGAAATTTATCCAACGCAAAAAATACTAGTTAAACTGATTTATGTAAAGTTATATACCCACCAGCTATATTACCTTACGAAATTCATTATTAATTAATGTCATGAATAAAGCATTATGCAATCTATTTGGCTTTCTATTTTGTCAATCTTCGACCAGACAACCCAAAATTTCAAAGAGGGCAACTCTAATGATTCTCGAATTATAGTTTTAGACTTTGAGGGTGTCCAGCACTAATCTGCATAAATTCCCATATTTTGATAATAATTACGAAAGCCTTAAAAACGTCAATAAGTATCAAGTGCATATGGATATTGACAGTGAAGTATGCAGAAGTGTGGTTCCTGTGGTTCACCAAATCTTTATTTTTTTTTTTTTGATATAATATTCTCGTCGCAACCTACTTTTTATTATTCAGATTGTTATACACCCTTGCGAGTGGTTGCAAAGATAAGGTAAGAAGGGAGTTTTAAGAAGATGACAATTAAATAATTTGGTGGGTTCGCTCTCGCGTTTTTAAAGAACGTGTAATTCTGCATCTTTGCTCCAAAAGAAGGGGCATATAATTTACTAATTTATATAGAGACGTACAATATTACTGAGGTTTGCATTTTATACGTTTGTACAAGACATGGAAACAAACATAGTTTACCTACACTTGAATGAGAAGGATGGGGTATAAGCGTTGTAACTTAAATAACTGAACTAATATGAGAATAACGAATACGAATTATCTGTCATTGTGACATCATTTTATATCAATAATATAGCCACATCTTTCAAGTGGTAATTAATGTCGAGCAATAGCCTAACTCAGATAAACTGTGGAACATGTTCATCAAAGAAACTTTTAATAAAAAATTTAAGATCGACAATATAATACCGCCACGCCCAGTTATGACGTGCGCACGCCTTGCGTCAAAACAGATTTTTAATTTTTATTTTCACTGTATTATTAGTCTATATACAGGGTGCTTATTCGTAGCTCAAAGGTTGGTTTAGGGAAACCTAATTTTCTTTAAATGTATTCGGTTTGTTTTATTATAGACTAAAACAGACTTACAGCAATCTGGTAGCAGTTTAATGAAGACATTTTAAAACATAGGATATTCTCCAGCTTTCTCCCTGTATACGAATAGTTTCACTGGTCATATATTAAAAAATAGGGCGGCCAGAATATTTACGCAAGAACTCCCTAAATTTTGGACATGCTACTCCTGGGAGCACATCAGAAAATTTTTGGAAGAGGCATTTCATTCTTATTCTACAACGCCTCCAAAAATAAACGTCGTATATACTGCACATACGTTCTAACCTATGCAAATTCTTTTATTTCTTTTGATATAATATTCTCGTCGCAACTTACTTTTTATTAATCCGATTGTTAGATACCCTTGCGAGCGGTTTCAAGGATAAGATAAGAAAGGAGCTTTACGAAGGTGACAATTAAATAATTTGGTGGGTTGGCCTTTACGTGTTTTAAGGAGATAAAATTCTGTATCTTCCTTCGAAAAGAAAAGGCATATGATTTACGAATTTATATAACGATGCACAACATTACTGAGATTAGCACTTTATACACATGTATACCTACATATTACCTAACTTTAGTAATTCTATTCCCGGAAGTGCAAAAAATAATGTAAATACCGTGGAACTAAAGGGCCACGCGATTAAATGAGTCGCTTTAGTCCCTAGATATACAGGGTGTCCATTTAGTGTATAAGCGGACAATATCCTATCCTAGTTTTTGATGATCTATGCAACGAAGTTAAGTTCAGTAGTAGTAAATGCATACTTCCGGTTAAATCGGAAGTTAATTTCAATGAATAGATCATTAAAAACTAACATAGGAATGTATGAGCCATTTTGTTCTAGGTCAAACCTTTTAATTACACAGCCTTCGAAAGGGAGAAAATTGTCAATTTTTGAACGTCAATGTCTCGAAAACTTTTGACTTTAGAGATATGTCATGTTATGTCAAAAATATTAGGGTTTGATCATAGAATTCCAAAATGAAAAAATATACAGGGTATCGTATTTAAGAAAACATAAGTTTGATTCGCCACGACTTCTTCGAGCACCCTGTATATTCGAGAATAATTTTAAAGTGTTGAAGTTAAGGTTCTATACAAGTTTTGTATTAAACATTTCTTCTTGTTCTTGCTGATTACACACTAAAGGGACACCCTGTATAATATACTATTAAATTTAGAATGATAAACTGGCGTGCGCCTAATGCCCAGTAAAGGCAAATAATTTCATGGACAGAACAATTTTAAGGTTTTAAAAAACCTAGTGCAGATTGTTCCGAGACCGAAAAATATGTATAATGTGCAGCGAAAACCCCATACGTAATAAGGCTGGTTGGGACAAGCTGCATGGAGCTTGACCCAATCACCTTATTACGTATAGGGCTTTCACTGCACTTATTTTATATGTCCGTTACATGAAACAAACCGGCAGTATTTACGGCTACTTCATGACGAGTCTTGGGCTTGCGCGCGCATCACAATGTTTACATTTGTATTTTTGTCAACGCCCTCGCTGCGCTCGCTACGGGGTCCAGCCAACAAAAACTAACCCAAGGTATGCCCAAAATGAAGAAAAAAACTTTTTACAAACATAACCTTAAAAAAACATGTATTGTCACTGGAATCGAACTTGGGCCAGAAACGCACCATCTAATCACTGACCCACGAGGCTCGCTGAAAACAATTCCCTGGACCAAAAAAAAATCAATTTATCAGAAATGTATTTATAATGCCCAGGACTCATCAGGCGGGAGGACTCGGGCGGATATTTCAAAAAAAAGGTTTGCCAACTATCAATAATCTATCGTCATCTGTCAACTGTTGTTTCCACCCACGTATGATTTTAAATAATTTCCATTAATTTAAGGATAATTTCGTTTGTTTTGCTCTTTTTGGTAATTAAACCTGATATTTAAGTTTTTAATTCACCCATTCTCAAATGACAGTTAGAAAAGGTTATAAAATGTTTAAAAAAATATAGGAAACAAAATAATTAGATCTGGAAGTTTCAATGTCGCGTATCGTAGGCAGATAATGTTTTTGACAGTTGACGACATCTGTCAGCTGTCTATTATTTTTGAGGGCGTCACCTGTCAACAGTCGTTTCCACTCACGTATGATTTTAAATAATCTCCATTATTTTAAGGATAATTTCGTTTGTTTTGCTCTTTTTGGTAATTAAACCTGATATTTAAGTTTTCAATTCACCGATTCTCAAATGACAGTTAAAAAAGTTTATAAAACGTTTAAAAAAAATATAGGAAACAAAATAATTAGATCTGAAAGTTTCAAGGTCGCGTATCATAGACATATAATGATTTTGACAGTTGACGACATCTGTCAGCTATCTATTATTTTTGAGAGCGTCATCTATCAACAGTCCCGCGTCACTAGTCAACTGTCGTTTCCACCCACGTATGATTTTAAATAATTTCCATTATTTAAAGAATAATTTCGTTTGTTTTGCTCTTTTTGTTGATTAAACGTAATATTTAAGTTTTCAATTCACCCGTTCTCAAATGACAGTTAAAAAAACATAGGAAACAACATAATTAGATCTGGAAGTTTCAAGGTCGTGTATCATAGACAGATAATGTTTTTGACAGTTGACGACATCTGTCAGCTATCTCTTGTCAACTGCCAAAGACGTCATTTGTCATTTTCACCGAGGCGACGTTGACTATTACATTTCAACTAAGTTCAACTATTTCTAAGGTAATATCGTAAATTATGCTGCTCAAAAAAGATATGTGAACACTTTATAAAATAAAGCCAGAAATACAATTTGTAATTTTGCTAAAATGAGGTAAAATAACTATTACTTAGTTGTCGGTTTCAAGGTCGCAGGCTAGAGGCAGATGACATTGTTGACCGGTAATGTCATCTGTCATTTTAAACCGCGTAGGCTTAGATCAAGGTTGGCAGAGGATAGATAGCCCGATAACTTCTCCGATCGACGCGTGACGTCATCTGTTGCAAGCCGACATGCCAGAACATAGAGATGGCACGGTTTTTGTCGATTTGTTCGGCTATTTTTCAAGATAGAGACATAAACCCGGGTATATTTATGATCAGGAAGAAAAGATCTTTTTAAATACCTGATAATATAGCAGAGTGTTCCATTGAAATAGATACTTTAGAGGGCCATTAGCCTACAATTTATCTGAATTGAATTGAAATTTCGTATGTTTTGCTCTTTTTAGTAATTTAATCTGATATTTAAGTTTTCAATTCACCCCTTCTCAAATGACAGTTAAAAAAAGTTGATAAAACATTTTAAAAAATATAGGAAACAAAATAAATAAATCTGAAAATTTCAAGGTCGCGTATCATAGACAGATAATGTTTTTGACAGTTGACGACATCTGTCAGCTATCTCTTGTCAACTGCCAAAGACGTCATTTGTCATTCTCACCGACGTTGGCTATGACATTTCAAATAAGTTCAACTATTTTTAAGGTAATATCGTACATTATGCTGCTAAAAAAAGACATGTGAAAAGTTTATAAAATAAACCGACAAATGCAATCTGTAATTTTGCTGAAATGAGATAAAATGATTAATACTTAGTTCTCGGTTTTCAAGGTCCCAGGTTAGAGGAAGATGACATTGTTAACCGTTAATGTCATCTGTCATTTTAATCCACGTAGGTTATGATCAAGGTTGGCAGAGGATAGGTAGCCCGATAACTTCTCCGATCAACCCGTGACGTCATCTGTTGAAAGCCGAAAATTAACCAAAAATGCGAAGCAAATTAACCAACGGTAAACGCTGCTTTTACTTCCGACCGATCTCAACAACTGACGTCACGGCTTTCCTTTTCAGTCTGTCGCACCCAAGTTATCGGGCAACCTATCCTCTACTAACCTTGATGTCCGCTAGCGTCCTCTGATATCTTGTCAACTGTCTAAGACATCACTTGCCATATTCATACACGTGGGCTTTACAATTTTTGAAGTTGTCAACTGGCAAAAACGTCATATACTTGGGATATGTAGATAACCTTGAAAACCTAGAATGCAGCCGAGAAAATTTGAAAATCCATATTGTATTGATAGTCTTTTGCTTTTTAAATATAAGGTTGAGTAAAGGAAACATTACCTCTTCCTCTTTAATAATAGCTCAAAGCTCAAGTATGAATTGTAAAACCGGATTATTGTAATTATTTTTTAGTAAGCATGACCTAACGTTTTTAATTGTATTATTCGTCATCCAATAAATCAAAAAGTCATTACAAGGCTCATTGTGTCTATAGAAGTCATGATTCGTGGTCTTCTAGCCAGTAAACATATTTATTTGATGTTCAGCAAATAATTATTTAATAGCGGTTCCCGGTAGACAGTCCAAAATTAATCTGCTTAATTAATTGCAATTATTAGCGCGGTTCATGGTTAATTCGTTGCATTTTTTAAACGCATTAATAATAGAAATGATTCATGATTCAGCTATTGAAATGGTTTGTCGTGCTTTAAAAATACATAAGGACAAAAATCTAACATCGTAAATCATTGCTCGATCAAGCCTGATGTTTGGGATACATAAGCAACGAACCCCAAAGATTCAATTAGAAAGAAATCGAGTGATGCGAGATCAGGCAATCTGGTAGGCCCTTCAAGAATGTTTTCTTCTACCAGTCCACTTATTTGGATAGCAATTATCCATTTCGTAAAAAATAGGAATACTCTTATTACTGTGGCTATTTTCATAATGAATTCTATTTTAAGATTGGTCTGTATAAATAATCGTCATATAGGACATTTAGAGATACAAATATAAACGCGTAATGATTAATCGCGTTCCCAGAAACGTACTCTAGCCATCGTCTGTAGCAAAATAGAACAGGTTGTTCATTCATTTAAACAAATTACATAACGATCGAAACAACTTTATTTTTGAATCCGTCGTCGGTGCCGCGTCTTGACACGACCGAAGGAGATGCGACGTACCGATTAGAAGAATTACTCATCCTCATCGTGTCGTATCAAAAATCAGAATTTGTTTTCGTATTTTTATATCCTGGTTCTTCCGTCACGACTATTTATAAAGTATTTCTTCAGCACTCGGTTCTTGTCGTCGCATCAAGACTAGAAATTCTCTTTGCCTCTAACTCGTTCCGAGATTCGATAACTTGAATATATATA
>JAEQML010063883.1:0-22642 GCA_016904865.1 Pissodes strobi
GAGTCATGTGGAGTAAGATATACTCGGTAGGTAAATATTAAGTTTTTAGCATACTGTTACGGGTGGAAATTCTTTTTATTTATAGAAGTCATTATAGGAAGGTATATCGCTTGGATAACCATCCACTATTTCTCGATAAGGCCGAACCTGACTAGTTTCATGACAGCAGCAGGGAAATTGTAATTTTTTTATGACAGTGGCACACACGCACACACACAAGTATTTAGATTAAGGACAATCGGATAATTTTGACGGGTTTACAGAATTTTCTGTTTATTAATATAGAAGGATGGAAAAGACAGGAGATAGGTTGATATTGATTTACGTAGTCAATTGTTTCTTCAGTGGCCAAAGAGTTTTCCTGGAACGAGGAAGTACCTCCCTGAGAGGATTTTTCATTTCACGATGAAATAGGTTGTATGCCAATTCAATCTTTCGGGAGACGAGGTAGGTTGTTACAAAAGAAAGTATTGAATTCTACCAATGGCCATAATGACGATTATCCCATACTTTCTGTAAGCTATACAGGAACATTTTGATGAACCCCAGTTATGGGTAAGTTGTTTGTGAATGTAAAATTCCAATAATTAGTTTCTAGATTTTGGCATTCGTGTATTGTTAGTATTTAATATTAAGTTTTGATGGATTAATTTCCGTTTTATGGTTCTAGTTTCAGATTCGCTGTAAAATAGTATAAAACCTATTGAAGTAACCTTACAAATTAGGCTAATCCTTAGTTTTTTTTTTTAATATTAGGTCGGATGTCAGATTAAGGACCATTTTCTAGTTGGTTGGTTGACAGTTGGGTTAGGGTTGGGTTGGGGAACAGTTTATTAGAAGTCCGATGAATGAAATGGCAATTCTTTCTCTGGGTCTCGAGACGTCCAGAAACCCAGATAAGTGATTTGATAGAATTTTACCATCTCCGTAAAGACGTAAAAATCAGTAACATAATTAGTATTTTTAACAGCTTGAATAATTACCATAGTATTTATTTTCGAATATCTCAAACACTAGGGTTTAGATAGTAGCCCATTGCGCAGCTTCGCCGGCATAGTTCCATTCGTTTACTTTCTCGGGTGCTAGATTCTTGAATATTTTCTAGTGCATTTTATTTTCTCTTCTTACTTGGCGATAATATCAAAATCGTAACATAGAATTTTGAGGATTAGGCTTTTGTTAGGAACTTGCAACTTGGTCTTACGGAGAGGCTATTCCATCCGAGGTCAATTAACATAGAATAGTTTGTGTACTAACGTCCGGTAAAGTTTTCGCCGTCTAGGTTGCAAGGTTCGGGCAGAGCGATACGTTGGGGTTAACGTTCCAAATTACAATTTTTTTTATGACATATTTTAAAATTCCAATCTAGACTGTCAATTTGAAAAGAGGGTGTGTTTAGTTAATCAGTAGTCTGCGGCATTACGAAATTTTACTACAGGGTAGCTAGTTCTCTCGAGGTGTGTTTAGAGAATTTTTTATAAAGCTGGAGGAGCTTTCTTTTTTTAATAAGATTATTAGCCTCATTTCTAATGCTATTTTATTTTAATGAGATAATCTAGAACTTGTCTGATAACAGAGCACGGGTAACGTAGAATATGACAGGTAATAATTTTCATATACTATACTGGAGTTTGAACCTCATTCCTTTTTTATTTGCAAGTTCTTTTTAACTGCGTCCGCAACAATAACGATAGTGCCTTAACCTATCTCGGATCATTTTCATAATATCGCACACCATTTTTAACTTGTTTAATATAGAAAGATAAACATAGGACCAACCAAAGACATTTAACCTGAAGACACGGGACAAATGGTTCTTTGTTTTCCCCCAACATTGAGGCACATTCTATGGTCGATAGATGTAACGTACATACTTTTTTCATATTAAATTATAACACTAAATACTTATTTTCCCCATTTTTGATTCATCAAAAACCGGTTCTGAAGTTCTTACATGTCAATCTGACAATGCCGCTTCCCTTGGTTCCGCCTTGTTTTACCTCCAAAATATTTATAGTATGCACGTAGTAAAGTAACTGCACCAATAGATTGAGAGCATTGGAGGTCGACGACCGACGGCTCTTCCCCATTCGATAATTATACTAACTTGGTAACGTTTCAAAACCAGTGAAGGCACTGCTGTAAATATGTTTTAATAGGTATTTAATAGAAGAAAATAGTTATTAAGCTACTTTTTTAATATGTCATTAACCAGATATTTGTCATATTTGTATGTTTTTAAATGAAATTTGTATACTTCAGTTCCTTTTTATTTGTCTCAAAAATAATGATAAGCAATTTATTTTTAGGCTAGCAGTGGTATGATTTAATTTTTCGTTTAACCATTGAGAGCAGGAAAACCCTATGTGTCACAAAAACGTTTAAATCGGGATAAAATTGCGTATTTTTGGTATCTCATAAATTTCGTGTTCAAATTTGAAATTATTTAGGAAATAAGTTTTCGGAAATTTTATTTCATTATTAGCTGCTGAATAGTATATTATGCAATGACCATTCATTGCAAATGTAAGTTGAATATACTTTTTTCTACGACTGCCCTTAAAATAGACAAAAACGCACTAACAACTGCTCTTGAAAACTGGACATTTCAAACATCATGTGAAAAGTATACTTTGCACACGGCGTGTGAAAAGTATACTTTGCACACGGCGTGTGCAAAGTATACTTTTCACATTCACACGCTTATTCGGGTATTTAAATTAAAGGGCTTCGTCTCCGTTTTAGAGCTTCGCCCTCAAAGGTCCCATTACCAGATCTCTAAAAAGGGCGGCCCAATTATAGGGCTTCACCCCCCGGGAGCCGCTTTTTGCAAAACTGTAGAAAATGGAACTCTTATACCAGAGGGCCCCCTTTTAAGACTTGGGGCCCCATTTTAGGGCTTCGCCCCCGGGGGCTCCATTGCTAAATCTGTACAAAATGGGACTCCCGAACTATAGGCCCCATTATAGGGTTTCACCCCCCTGGGGTCCCATTTTAGGGCTTCGCCCTCGGAGCCTCTTTTTCAAGATATTTGGAAAATAGGGACCCCACTCCGGTGCCCCATTTTAGGACTGTGCCCCTAGTTATAGTTTAGCGAGAATCTCTTACTCACGTAGCTTCTTTCATTAGGAATAAAATTTTCTGATAAATCAATAATAAAAATGTTTCCCATATAACATGTAATTTTCTACCACACTCCCAGTGGGGCACCCTGTATGTATATATGTAGTAGTCGTAGAAAAAGTATAGTGTGCTACACGTGCTGAAAAGACTTTTTACACTCATGAGACTTTATGACACTCGCTTACGGCTCGTGTCACCAAACTGTCTCATTCGTGTGAAAAGTCTTATTTTCAGCACTTGTTGCACAATATACTATTTCTATTTTGGTACCATAAAGAAGTCTTTTCGATACGCAAAGTTGTGTCGAAAAGGAGCTCTTTTCGACACTATTTTTGATGACTGGTTGCAATGATATTAACAAAATTGTGCAATGTCAAAGCTCACTAGCAAATATTTCGACACCGTTTTGAATGGGATTCCTAATAATACAGACGTCAAAAGTAACAAGATGGCCGTCCAACTTTTGATCGCGACTTGAATAAATAAATGTTTTTCATTAAAAAACGTGCAAAATAGCACTCTTCGCCCAGTTTTGTTTGGTTTCAAATGGACGTTTTAAAGCCTGAATTTGTGCGACGCGACGCGGCGTGTAGCTTTTTTGTATTTCGTGAGTGATTTCCTATAAATATTTTTTATAAACTTTATATCTAAGTAACGATGGTCTTGCGGTGTGAGGTATGCAAAATCACAAGCTATTATCATCCGAACCTGAGTTTCCACAAGTAAGTAAAAGTAAATGAAACACAGTAGTACAGTGGGCACCATTTTGTGATGTCATTAATCAATATTTTATAATACTTACCTATGTATGTGATATTAATGGATAATCTGATATGTTTGCAGTCAATTACCAACCTCTATTAAATCATTTTTGAAGTGAATACTTCTTTGGTTTCATCGCAGTGGTTTTGCAAGGACACGGAAAAATTTCGTGACACAGCAAAATAACTATTTTGTGTTAACTAACCTTCAGAACCCATATCTAACCCAAACTAACTCAATCTAACCCACACAATATAAATAAAACATAAATATATTTTAAATAATGCACTCGAATAAATACCATCATTTCAAATTAAACGTATTTACTTTATTGAAATTATTATTATGATGGACTCACATTTTCAAAGTCTACGTCTATGAACTGGCCTTGCTTTCGTTCAGGTGGGGGCGGGCAATACTACATTTAGTAGTGGGGACGAAGTTTGACAAAAGTTTGTACACCATACATAAAAATATAAGGAGGCGGGACAATCGTTTTGTTGATATTTTTGCAAGATTTCGGATTTTTATGAATGAGTTGTCGGGTCTCTTTAGGTTAAATGTTTTTGGGACCAACCTGAACTGAGCTAGTATAGGTGGTTGTCAGACGATGCGGGAAGAAGAAATTTAGTATTGTCCTGAGTAAGTTCTGACTGATAGGAAGTCTAGTGGTGTCCATATATCAGTGTATTTTATCCGATTGTAATATTCTTATGTCCTAATTTTTAATTTGATAACAAATTGTCGTCCAGCGCTATCTGCTGAGAACAATATTTATATTAGATAACAATTTCGCATCCAACTTTAGAGCGGAATTTAGATTATAACAAATTGGCGCCCAACGTGTGGCTCGAATAATATTTAAAAATAACTCTTTATAATTGTCGTAAAATACCAAAAAATCGCTGAAAAATCCTATAAAATTAAACCAAATAACAAGAAACATTAATCAGTAAAAATTATCGGAAAGTATAAGATTATTACATACTTGAAATTTAGATTAAGCCGAAATAAAAAATAACTCATCGTCGGAAAAGAAAGGAAACGAGATGACAAATAAGAAACGCAATAATAGGCAGCAAACAAACTGCATATAATGGAATAATCTGGTGCTAGTAAAACGGATATCATGCAGCAAAGAGGATTGATAATAATACAGTTACAGGTTTAAAAGCATTAATGGTAGGTATACTACATACGATAAAATCAAGAAAAACTAACAGAGGATGAAGGAAAGATTTCTGAACATCAGAAATGAATCTACTATTCTATTGCTATTGATAACTTCTGCAAAAATCATATAAAACCGTGGTTACCACTGACTAACCATTGTGATAGTGGGCGTCATAGTTTAAGAGAACAGTTTCGATATAATGGCAGACATCAAGGAACAAAACAAGTTGGATTAAAATTATAAGACAGTATTTCCATTAAGTCGGATCCACCTCAATCGGCTAGATTTTGGACGAGTGATTACAGTGGTGCGCATATATTTTAATACAATTTTGTCAACCGATGCAATTTCAGTCGAGTTTGACTTAGGTTTCAAGAAACGTATCGGACAAGACCCGACATCCACTCACTATCTTTGCCGGTAGTATGAAGCGACTGGACATTGTGGAAGGTATGTTATTCCATATTTTTTAACCATGCGGTAGTCGCGTTCAAAAACTTTGGGAATTGATCGCGCCTGTATCTGATAGGTACATTACCATTTTAGGTATAAAAAATACAAAATACACTTTTGCTTTGCGAAACAAAAGGGACACAATCTTTACAAACATTTTTGCAATGTTCAATGCGCAGAGATTATACGTAGGAATATTTTGTTGGTGAATAGCATGTACCACATATTTTTGAAGTGGAAACTTCTTTGGGCGCGTTTTGCAAAATTTTTTTGTGGGGGTTGAATGAGACCGAGCCGTCACGCATCACGCGTCATGCTCGGATATGTAACGTAATGCTCCTTATACCTACTGGCATGTTCCCTTATAGGTAGAGGGCCGAAATTTTCAGGGGATGTAGCCGGGGTAAAAAGAAGATCCTGAACGAAAACGGGACCCCGTACCCCCCACGTTTGGCCAGGGGAGGAAAGAGAAGGAAAAACTTAATAAATTTCGGGAGAACGGGAAGAGGTACGGGGTCGAAATTTTTATGGTAGGTGCGCCCTATGGGGGGCTACTTCAGACCATACGGGGGAACGGGGTTCTAATTTAAGGGGGGATTTAGGGGGAAAACCGCTTTTCGCCCGTATCTCTGCAACGAAGGCTCGGATCGAAATTGTGATAAACGATGACCCCGCTAGTCGAAGTTTTCACTTCTATCGTGTGGTCTTAAGAACACACAATTTTTTCTTTTCAGAAGGGTATAAGAAAACTCCTCTGTACTTGAATAAATGACCTGTCGCGCAAAAATATACTCATGGTTTCATATCGTGCGGTGGAAAGGATTACGTTCGAGGCATTAAGAGACAAAAAACCTAAGCCTTGAAGCATAAGGAAAACGTCAAAGTAACCAACGCGGGAATCTTCAAGATCTAAGAGGAAATATGTCAGATGTGAAATAAAATATACATACATTGCTGCTCACATAAAAAGGACAGAGTTGCTAACCACCTAGAGGTGAACAACCTATCATAGAATATGTTGTTTCCATAAGCATTGATTGAATCTTCATAGATGGAATAAGAGAGCGATAAAAAGGAATACCTGAAAAACCATATTTAAAATATATATAATAAGTACGCTAAAGGGAAGAAGAAGAAAAATTTAGCTTAACATTTGTAGCGAAGCAATATATTGCTATATATAATTTATAATTAAACTAACTAGCTTACTAACGCGTCATCACAATTTGTCTCAAGGGTTTTAATATATGTAAACGACTAATAACCTTCGACAGATCGTGGGACCGTTTGCTACATTGTTGGTCATCCTGGTCTCCCAGACAACATGCGTTTTAAGAATGAATCCAAAAAAAGTTGAAGAGGTGAGGACGTGTAAACAAAGAAAATTAGGTTATATAAAAGATAAATTAAGGCACTTTTTGTACACCTACATCATGTGAGACTAAAGTGCATAAACCAAATTGATTGAATTAACTAAATAAAAAGATCTAAACTGCACAATGAAAATCCTCAGAGATTCCAAGTGCATCGTGAAGTGGAACGAGTTAAGCGACATATCTTTATAGCATTATGCAGAAGACGTTACATATCCCGAATTAAGCTTAAATATCTTATACATGGCATAAATTTAGCTAAGCCGTCTTAAATTGTTGGAGCCAAAATTGTTAGGCTCTGTCGCTTGGAACAAATAAACAATTTGGTTTTAATACGTCGTCAGCTAGATATGTAGTTTCTTACACAACGCAAAATATATTGAACAATGCAATTCGCTTAAACTAGAGTACATTATGACTAAAAGTGCATGGAAACTAATGTAGAAAGGTGATTATTGAAACTGAAATCTTAATGCCTGGCTACCTCAAACGATTTAACATAAACCTTGTTTTGGCATACTCATCAAGTTCTGCAAATACGTAAGCGCTTGAAATTTGAAAAATACGTATAGCTGTTGTAAATTTATGGTCCATATTTTAATGCCTTATGCTAAAACCACTTCACAAGAACTAAAATATTCAGAAAACATTTCAATCGGCATTAGAGTTTTAGGCGCAATAGGTGTATGCATTAGATTTTTGATGTGACTGTTGTTGTATGAGGACCTGACCATTTATCATATGTTACGTTTTATGAAAGCAATTCCTACGCGAAAATTTATTTTTAAAAAGATCTCTATTACTACTAATAATAATAAGGACAATGCTTTAGCATAGAATGAATATTAACAGATAAGTTACAAGTTTTTTGCTTCTTCATAATCTGCTGCTTAGGCTGCAGTTCTCGTGGGCACATGGATGTAACTGCATGTATTTATACGGCAGTCTTTTTTTACCATAAAAAAACTTACATTACTATTTTCTTACGAAAATCTTTTAGGCTAGTGGAGTCACCCTATTTAAATTATATATCATCATCTGCTTTATCACAATCATTATCTTGTTTATTTTGATTCTTCAATAAGCTCATCTGTGTAACGTGTTTTTTGAGCTTCAACAGAAACGCCATATGCATGCTCAGTTAAAGATAAACAACTTGAAAAATACCTCAGAAAGTACCATGAAAATTATATAAAATAGATTGTAGATCACCAAGCTACTTACGAGTTACCTCAAAAATAGCTTGTAAGATTTGAAAAATTGGAATACCTGATAAACTGATTTTCACTACCATAAAATAAATTACAAATAATAATAAATAACTCTGCAAAATCCTCATCGATTTTAAAAATCTATTCTAAATTGGCATAACTCCGACTTCATTATAATCAAAAGTATAGAAAAAAATCGATTATTCTTTGATAATTGAAATAAAATAAAGGGTCTTGGTTTTAAAAGTAAATTGGCATCTGAAAACTTCATAAACATTTATCAAATAAATAAAATAACTTGCTAAAGAGTACTTGATGTCGAAGATATGTGTTTTATTACTACCCAATAACAATCCTCTAAAATGCTTTCTGGTTGTAATATTATTATAGCTATTGAGATAGTTAAAAAAAAATGAGCGAGTCTGCTAGTACTCAACACACTGATGTGTAAACATCCTATATCGGCATCATCAACATGAAAATCTAATGCCACCCTAGGTCGCGTGACGCCTGAATATTCGCAACCACTTATTTGGAATTGGTTGCCTATATTTGGGCGTTAGAAACAGCACGTTTTACACTAACGATTACAGACACCATGCATACTGCAAAACACATTCCCGTCGCAGATACCGCCTGGCGTGCGATGTTTACATTTGTAACGTTTGCATTAGAATGACTAATATTACACTCCACGCATAGCTTTCTGCTCGCTTCGCTTGCTACAGGGGCGCAACGAACAAAAACTAACCAATACTAACCCAAGGCATACACAAAATCAAGAAAAAAAGCTTTTTACAATTTAAAAAAATTAAAAATAGGATTAAAACTTACCGTAAAAATCAATGCTAGCGAAGAGCTAAAAGTGCTCTATGTCCTTTAGATTACTCTTGAAAATATCTGTAGAAAATTTCATGTTAAGTAGTTTACGCGTGGAAAATAGGATTAAAACTAAACGTAAAAATGAAGGCGAGCGAAACCGCGGGTAAAAGCTAAAAGTGTCCTATATGTCCTTTACTATACTCTTGAAAATATTTGTACAAAATTTCATGAATAGTTTATGCGTGAAAGCGTAAGAAACAAACAAACACATTCGCATTTATAATATTAGTTATTCGCATTTATAATATTATTTAAGATTCTTTAATAATACTTACTGGCAGCTTCGGAGTGGATTAATTCACTGCACAAATTCTACACGAAAATCTAATGGCACCAAGAATAACATCAACCTATGGACACAGCTTATTCACTACCAGCTAGTCACCTTGGGCTGACATAATTCGATTTGGGAAAGTCGATAACCAAATTTTGCAAATTTTAGGAGAGGCCATGACTCAATATTGTTTTAAACGTCTGGGCATCTGAATAATACTTCAGAGAGTTCGTTTAATTTAAAATAACAATATGCTGCTTTATCGTCTAAAATCGGTTTAAAAACGATTTAAAATGGCAAAATTGTATAAAAAACCGAAAATTCTGACTTTTCTATTTCCATCCCATTTGCCGAGATTTTCCCTTAGACCGCCACGTAAGATGTTTACACATCAAAAATTATATAAAATGCGGCGTTTATTTTTACAGAACAACTAAACGTTCAACGAAAAACGATATACCATGCTACCTTCCAGAATTACTAATAAAAACGCATCTGCACAGATTAAAAACCTATTGACAAACTTCAACCATCGCCTTTATTTTAATGGTATATAAAACACCTTTCGAGTTTTATTAATTTACGTCTAAAACTATATTGGGGTTTGGAATCTTCGGAAAAATGCTGTAAAACGGAGTTTTATTCACAATACCGAAACAGAATTATTGCACCCGACGCGAGTTTCTCTAACCATGTCAGCATCATCAGGAGATGATTAAGTTTTAATAATCTCCTGATGATGCTGACATGGTTAACCGAACGCGCGTCGAGTGCAATAATTCTGTCTCGGTATTGTGGATAAAACTCCGTTTTAGTACGTCTAAAAATTAATCTAAAATAAAACCTCTAGTGATGAATGGAATGTGAAGCATTAAGCATCACTTAAATCCAAACAACTCTCCATGGAGTTATGAAGCTAGCAAATAATGGGAAAATACACCAAAATTCGTGCATAGATGGATGTTCCTTTATATATCATAAAAGTTATTTCGACTTATACTTATTTTAACAAGATCTACTCCATTAGATTCTTCAGTTCGTCAATATAATTGTTTTTATGGTAGTTTGTGATAACCCATAAATATAAAGAGTTCTATGAACTTTAGCAATTCAGATGCATCTAACTCATAATCGTGTCGATTATTATCTTTTGCATATATTTCTGAAAATGTCACGATAATAATGTAAGCAAATTAGACGTAAAAACCACGAATAGAGAAAAGTTTATCAAGTTTTGAAACTTTGGTAGTGAACTCCCAGTAGGAATCCAAATACAGATCCGAAAGTAAAAAATTACACCTAAACGTGACCATATCATGTATCCCGGGATAAAGAAGATGAGCTGGCAACAATTCCCCTTTCCATATTTGACGACAAAAACTTGATGAGAAAACAAAGCAGTCTTAGTTGTATGCTGTGTTTGATCCAGTACCAGAAAGACCCTTGGAGTTTGGCGGGCTGACATACGTTCTAGATGGGGGAAATTTAATTCATCTTGTGGTGTGGCCAAAACATGGAACATTTTCAGATATCTACAATACGTACGTCAATTTCATTCGAAAGCGATAGAGGCAGCGTGTAACTGTAGTTTTTGATCGAAACAGCGAAAATGAGGACAGTACAATATTGAACGTCAACAACGGCTCCTAAAAGCTCCTAAATATGTGCAGAAATAATTTTTGTCAAATACGCGCCAATTAGTGAGTCGGAAAAGAATTTGTTGAGTAATTTTGCCAATAAACAACGTTTTATTGGTCAACTGATAAACACATTAGAATCAGCAGGTATTTCGACTCTCGCTGCTACCGGTGATGACGACTCGTTAATTTGTTCAAACTGCGATTAACGCAGCCAACAACTATGAAAAACCCGTTGTTGTCAATTTGCTTACACTCTTTATCGCTCTTTTTCCGCCGGACAAAGACATTCGTTTCTTGAGAGATGCTCAAGGAAATATTAAAGGAACGATCGTATAGTTCCCACGTCTTACAAAATTCCTCAGTTATAAAGGATTGCAAAGATAATGTTTCATTTGCCCATGCGTTTTGCGGCTGCAACACCACTTCTGCCTTTTTTTGGCAAAGGAAAATCACAGACTATAAACTTAATAAATACAGGAAACGGTTTACGAGAAGTGGTCGCCATATTCAATAATCCTTCATCGGCAAAAGATGACATTGCAAGAGCTGGGGAGAAATTTGCGCTTGCCTGATATAAGACACCCTGAAATGTGAAATCTTTAATTCACTATCGGTTCATTTCATTTAATGAGTTAGTTGGCAAATCGAGTCACGCAGCTATTTTATCTAGACTACTATTAGATTCATTTGTGGCGAGGAAGAACTTTAAATACAACTGAACTGGGCTGGAGAAAATTCTGATGTCAGTGCTTACGACTTACGGCGCCAGTTCCAACCTGAATTCTTCAGTCATATCCTGCGGCTGTAAAAAATGATGTAGAAAGCGATGCAGCTGTGTGAAATTTGACTTGCGCTGCTCAACAATATGCTCGAATTGCCATGAGCAGAGTTTTCTTAATTCAGTCATGGAGGACGACTTTGCAGAGGCAGATTATTAAATAGTTATATTCTATTAGTGGAATAGGCCTATAGGAGAAATCACTTAAAAAACGCGCCGAGAGTTGTACCTCAATAAGGGTGGTGTGGAAACGTGCTCAAAATGCAAAATCCAAAGGTATCCAAAATTATCATTTGACCACTAACACTTTCTCATAAATATTTTATTAAATGTGTGCCTTGTAGAGAAATAACTGCTCTTCAATTTTGATTTTATACGTTTTTTACTCACAGTAATATTTTTCGAGATAATCGCAGCCAAAGACGGCGCTGAGCTCACTTTGTCTTCGCGCTTATAAAAATGTTTATTTTCCAATTTCATTTATGAGCGTTGGGTGGGAGATACGCAAAGACATTATATAACAAATTTTATGGATAATTTTATGTAGAATATAATAAGTCCTATAATATGTTATCCTCGAAGTTACGGTTTACCAGAAGAATGTCGAAAAGAGTCATGAGGGTAACATTTGTGGGGTGGGCTTTTGAGCAAAAGGGGACGATGCTCCCACCGGGAGGGCGGGAACTCGTCGTATCTGTATTTGGGTTCCTACTAGGGAGTTAACAACCAAAGTTCTAAAACTTTATAAATTTTTTCTTCTAAAAAGTCTAATTTTCTTTCCATATATTGTTCAAAATTGATTAGCAAAATTTCTAGAGGCGACTTCTCATGGAGCGCAGATATATTATTTTTGCAGCCGGAACACTCATCCGAAGAAAGCTGTGACATTAGACAAATAGAGAAATATCTTCTGCGTTATTGCATCATTGGTAAAATATGGGTTTTAATGAGGCAGATACAACATAAATTTAACTTTGTTATTGTCACTTTTTCTCTTTTACAGAATGGCGATACCAAATCTGAAATTAGCCGTTTCGGCTTCCATCGTCAACTTAATATTTTTAGACCTAGAATTTGTATGCTTTATTGTGAATCAAAAATCCATCATACATATCACTTTCATATTTTTTGTCGTTTCGATAGGAAATTTACCTCATCAATGCATTAAGTTTACATCTTACAAATGCGGCTTCGAAACATCTATTTCAAAAGGGAATAATTCTTCACGTGCACGCCAGACCACATATGGATCATTTATAATAAAATATGTTCTACATACAATAATTATCTGATTTTACCTAACATACTTCGATGATGATTATAAATTAAAATAAATCTTGCATATTTGCCAATAATGCAATGTTAAAAGTTGTTGTCGTTGGATCACTAAACTTAAGCAACGTCTGGCGCGATTAGTACTTGGATAGGTGACCACCACTTGCTTTAGTTTTATGAAGGTTTCACTTCTACCGCATGTGAACTGTTGTAAATTTTATATAGTTTTTAATATGGCTTTGCTGAAGTTTTCACTTCGTTCGAGCAATTTGATGCACACACATTTTTTTTTGTTTCAAACGAATTCTTGAGAATTGGGCTTAATGTTCTTATTCTGTGAGAAAAACAACTATTTTCATTTAACTTATTTACTAAATCAATACTAAACATTACAAAAAAGTGTCATAAGCAAAATTTAAATGATCATTAAATTTTAGTGCAACAAAAATCTTATTTTAGGCCTCATTAGATACGCCATTTATAAAATAAAAAAAATTACCTTCAATATATAATACATTTTTGCTCTCTCGAAAAATTTTTGTAGCGAGCAACATTCATTTTGTGTTTAAGAAAACATAATTATGGTTAGAGAAAGTATTGTCTAATGATATACATGATAGGAGTTGAATAAATTAGTAAAAACGTGGCCCAACCATATTCCCTTCTAATTTTTTGTTAATTTAATTTTATTCTTTAAGTAACAGATGAGAAAATATCTATATCATGCTCATTATACTAGATAATTATGCAAAATGCATATTTACAGCTTTCTCCCTTGCTTGCATTTTCTCAACTTTTGTTTTAGGCATTCACGGCCTGCATCATTATTTTCCGCTTGAATATATCAGCACATTTTGCTCGAACTCAGCACACATCAGACTTCAATCATGAGAGGAGGGATTATTACTAAAATAGTACGTATGTGCAAAGGATGCATTTTCAAGCACCCCGTCTATCGCGGGGTGCAAAATACGCCACGACTGAGAACAAAAGAAGTCTGGCGACGTCCTTACGCTTTATTATTCTTTCAATTTTTATGCGCACGTTTCTTCATTTCTTTTAGGGTTGTTCAGTGTGTATGTCTGCAGCCCGGTAGGCAGGGTACACAAAAGAACTTTGATTTTAAAATTAATACGGTCTTTGACAGTCTAAACTACTTTGATGAATCGCCAGAAGCGAAGCATTATACTTCTAACAGTAAAGTGAAGCATTGTTTTGAGAGTCACATTGTTTTTCCGTACTTTATTTAAATAATTTTCATCCCATGTCTCGATCACACACTGAGAAAATGTACGTAATAGTTAAAATAAAGACATAAACAATGTATTGTTTTTCTACGTCTTCAAGTTTTTATCCCAAATTAGCCTCAAACCGCTAGTAATGTATAATAAATTTGACATATTTTTTTATTGTAAGGAAGACCACAGGTGCTTCGGATATGTGAGACAAGTAAATATTAAACAGTTAATGGCATTATAAAAAGTAACTTTCTTTGAGGCAAATGAATTCGTTAAAATAAATTTTATCTCGAAGGAAGATCATGTGTATAATTCTACCGATTCTCCCCTAATTAGAAAAAAACCACTGAACTGGATTAAAAAAAAACATCTGATTATTCCTTTACTCCTGCAGAAAGGAGAACTCAACATTTTCGCAACAACCCGACTAAAAGATCGTTTCAGCAAATTCTTTCCACAGATAACAATAAAAAAGAATCATTCAAAAAGGGTACGACCGACAAGCCCCTGAAGAAAATGTATATTTTCCTAATTCAAGACCACTACCCTTGTCACAACAAGCATCACAATCTTTGTCACATAAATCGCCTCAAATTTCATCAAATTCTAAATTTTCTATGCCATCAACTAGTGCATGTTCACAGATTTCTTTTGATCATAATAATTTTGATTTAAATAGAGTTTTAAATTTGTTAAGTTAATACCTACCTCGGATATTAACAAAAATATCTGTAGGGAGTTACTCACATTCGAGACATTTCCAGAGCCATAAATGAACCTGGATCAATCCTCGGACGGGTAGGTAATTAGGTTGGTTATTTCTTTTCCTCCATAATATTTGCGTTGAATGATACTTTGGCAATAATAAACATAAACAATAAAAGAAAACTAAAAATAATACAATAGAACGTTCGTAGTGTACGTTCAAATTTAGAATATATTAACAATTTAATTATGGGGGAGAGACCAGATTTTCTTCTACTTAATGAAACCTTTCTTACACCTGACCGGTGTCGTTTAATCTTAAGGGTTATAATGTACTTAGGCAGGATAGACCTGATGGCTATGGTGGCGTAGCCACTTCCATTAGGGGTAACATGATTTACAAAGTTAGTAAGAAATTTTGTTCAGAAAATACCCAGTATATTGTAGTAAAAATTGGATGTTAAGTATTATTAATATTTATATTAATACTAACTTAGTGGTTGAACAATCTCTGTTAGAAGCGCCGGTAGAAAATATTAATGACAGAAAAATAATTATTATGGGGGATTTTAACTGTCAACATCCTATATAAACAGAGGTGGAAGAATTATAAGAGATTTCCTTTTAAAAAATTATCTTGTTGTTATGAATAAGATAGCATTGCGTACCAATTGGATCACGATAAAGGATTGCGGTAAGTAGTCATTTTTTATTATTAGCAGCATTATTATTACAATACAAGAAGGAAAATTGTTAAATTTGTCTATACTTTTTCTCCTTTCCTGAATCCAAAGTGAACACTCCTTGTCTCACCATGGATTGCCCTTACTACCAACTACTCCGCCATATTTTTTTGGGATGGCTTCATCTCCATTTCATAATTTCAGTTAATTTGTTTTAATGTATATTATCATCATTAGACAAAACTAACTGTGTGAGAACTTTATCAATTTCCCAATTTACTTTCTTGAATTTGTTTAAAAGGTACACGTATTAATCACTGATTTTTTTTATATCAAAACCGTTACAGTTATAAGTCAAAATTATAGGGAAATGGTCGATCGGTAACAGCGACCAAATTTAAAAAAAATCTTAAAAATATAATGCTGATAATAATAAAGAAATAACTATTAACAATAACGTTAATAAAGATATTCTAAAAGGAATGTCTATTAATATAGACCACCTGACTACTATGAGGCCTCTTGATATAAATTTTGAAATTCATAGGTTCAATACTCAGGAATTGTCCTTAGCTTTGCAAAATAAAAAAATCGTCTTCTCCAGGCATCGATGATCTAGCATATATTATGTTTAAAGAACTATTCCGCAGAGGTAAACAAGTTCTGATTAAAATCTATAATAATATACTGTTGGGTGATTTAATTTCTGAATCGTTTGTCTGCTTAAGCCCGCCCAATAGATCCTAGTGCTGCACAAAGTTATAGACCAATTGTGTTAGCCTCATGTGCCTGTAAAATTTTGGAGATTACGATTAAAAATGTAGTTGATTGGTATTTGGAACACAATAATATCTTATCTCAGCGATAATTAGGATTTCGTAAAGGCAGATGGATTCGCGATAATGCAGCACAATTGTCTGGGTTTGTTTTTAATGCATTTTTAACTTCATAGACGGTTCTAGCTGTGTTTTTTATATAAAATCAGCATACGATAATGGTAATATTTTTAAATTGTAAAATAAAATTTATGACCTAAAGATACCGGTAAAATTCTACGTGCTAAATTGTTGTATGCCAGAAGTAGCGATGGGTCCTTCTTGGGGCCTTATTTAGCCACTAAAGTTATTACTTAGGTGTGTCCGTTAAGTACAATTTTATTTAACATTCATGTTGCGGAATTGTTTGAATTGGATTTGGGTGGTTATGCTGACGGTTTGGCGATTTTTCTGAAGGGACGAGACATTGATACTATGGTGGCAAGTATCATTGAAGCTTTGTCATGGGTTAATGATTTTGTTCAGAATCATGATATGTGCCTAGCATTCGATAAGTGCGAAGCGATTTGGTTTTCCAAGGACGTATGAAATATTGCCCGCCCCCAATTAGGATTGATGCTCAAACGATTGAATATAAATGTTCAGTTAAGTACTTGGGCATCTCTTTTCATAAAATTCTTAAATTGGACATACATATAGATTATATATATAGCCAATAAAGCAAAAAAGTCACTTAATATTCTAAAATCAGTATGTAGAGTTTGGTGAGGTGCAGACCCGGCCACCCTATTAATCTTTTTTCAGGCTTTAATTGTCTCTCATTTGGATTTTGGTGCTATACTTTTTAAGCCTGCCAGTCAGAAAGCGCTCAATAGATTGGATGTTGTTTTCTTATGAAGGCTTACGCATTTTCTTAGGTTGCATGAGATCCACTCCTAGAGCAGCCTTCCTGGCGGATGCCTCTATGGATTTAGGGCAAAGAAAGAGAAATTTGGCTTCAGCTTATTTAAGAAAAATCGTTTGCATTCAAAATCATGCGGTTTTAGGCATTATTCTTGAGAGTCGTAGGTAGATACTGTACAAATTTGATCGCATTAATATTCATAAGATCACCTACCTTGTAGAAATGATTGTAAATTACCTTCCTTATATAAATAAAGAGGGATTGGTAATTAAAGAAAATATTCTTTCAGCTTCAGAGAAATATAAATATACTTTCTCTTTTGTTTATACTGACGCTTCAAAAAAGGGTAATAGAGTGGGTTATGATATTTCTATACCAGTCCTAAATTTTAAGTTTTCAGCCAGATTTAATGACTTAATTGGAATTTGTAAAGCGGAGATAATTGCGATTTATAAAGCGGTTAAAGTTATAATTCATAAAAATATTTCTAATGCTATTATATTCACTGATTTACAAAGCGCAATACAAAAAAAATATAATAACCTACTGAATGTCAAAGCTGATGGTCTTGAGGAACTAAACGTTTAATTTTGGATGCAGGAAAGAACGGCTTCCATATTTGATTGGGATGGATTCCAGGGCATTCGGACATCTCGGGAAATACAGAGGAAGATACGCTTGCCAATGTTGGTAGAATCTTAAAAATTCCTAGGGTTATGGATATTGACGCGGTAGAGATTTACAATAATATTACGTTTTCTCTTAAAGTAAAATTTAAACAAAACTGGTCATCTATAGTAATTAAGAAAAATTATCAATACTTCTTGATTCAAACTATTTTTCCGGAGAAAACATGGTTCTCCTTATTAAACCGTAGGCATATTAATACAATTATTTACTACGCACTGGACATTGCTTAACTTGAAAAATATTACATACAATAAATATTATTGCGAATGTGGTCGAATTGAAAATCTGAATCATATCTTCTTGAATACCCCATTAATGAAGTTGGCAATCATGATTTATACAGAAAGTTTATTGAACTGCAATGTCCACCTCCTATAACAATTAAGTCTATTCTAACCAAGATTTCAAGCGAGCCAATCAAACTTTTAATAAATTTCATTTATTGCAACAAATCAAAATTGTAATGCTCAACTTGGTAATGACCTATTTTATCCTAGATGTGCTTGTCTGCTTAATGTATCCATGTATGTTATACTAACCTAGCCCAATCATTGGTTTTACGCTTGTTTCACAGCACATCTGGTTATGGGAAGTAATAAACTACATCGAAAACGTGCCGCAACGCATAACTGCCAGGGGAAATTTCTTGCGAAAAAAAGCAAAATCAAGTCAAGTTTTTTTATCACGGGGACAACTTTTGACTCAAAAAGTATTGCAAAATCTTCAACCCCCTAAGCGGGAGCGTCATTCTTCAATTTTTTTTTTAAATAGGAATTGAGGGTCAAGTGATACCTCATTAAAAATGGCTTTTGATTCTTTAGACATTGCTGCTTTGCTCGTTTAGAAATATGGAGCTTTGAAATATCAACAATTCATTTATTCAAAAACTTATTTAATTGTACATAAAATCCTACCGTGTTAATCAAGTAAATGCTGGAAATGTTGGCCACCTACTTCCATACCGTGATACAAGTTATCTTCAAACCGTTATCGCATTTGCGGTGTTATTTCGCGACATACCTAATGATCGTCCTCGCAGGTCTTCCAATGTGGCAGGTAGAATGATATAAACTTTGTTTTTTATATCTCCCCATAAAAAAAATATAAAGGACTTAAGTCCGGTGACCGAGGAGGCCACTCAATTATACCCCATCGTCCTATCCAGGGACCTGCAAACATATTGTTTACATAATTTCTCACATTTTGCGAGTAATGTGGAGGAGCTCCGTCTTGTTGAAATATTAATTCCTCTTCAGTGTATGCAGGGTAATTCTCTATAATATTTGTTAGAGCTGGGTCGATGGTATTTTCCAGCAAATCCAGGTACAATCACCTGTTAAATATCCAGGAAGAAAAAAAGGACCCACAAGAGAATCTCCAAAAATGCCAGCCTACTAACTTTTAAGGGTGTTGTGTATGTACCTCGTGAAAAACCCTTGGATTGTTATCAGTCCAGTAAGTACACTCGTCCGAAAAACACACATTAAATAGGAAATTACCAATATTAATTGCTTGTTCACTCATAATTTCGCAAAATTGCAAACAACGATCAAAGTCGTCTTCATTTAGTTCTTGCCCTAATCGGATCTCATAGGGATGGAACTTATACTTTTTTAATACACGCTGAACACTGGTAGGACACACGCCCGTTGCACTGGCCAATTGTCTTGTACTCAACGTATTATCCATTGCAATTTGCCCCAATATTCCTATCTCAATAGATTCATTCAGTTTTGCGAAATTTCGTCACCAATTCGCGAACAATTTTCCCAGAATCATGTTTATCAGTATGCCGTTGATTAGCTCTGCGACCCGATTTCCACATTCATTATTTTAAACATAAAGCTCAATTATTTTTACTCATTATGGAATTGAGTACACCATAATTATTGATGAATTTAATATTGAATAATTTTCAAATTAGTCAACCCAAAAGTCACAAAGCAGCTACCTAGCAAGCTATCTGAATTTTTGATGATTTCCAAGGTTAGTAGTAACAAAAAAAAGAGCGTTCTCCCGGAATTCAATATCAAAAAAACGAAGAAAAAAAACACCTTTATTTTCAAAATTTTCGAATTTTTTTTTCAAAATAACGCATTTTTGCTCTTTCCATTTTGGCCATCCCGGACCTCGTAGCTCCTTCCCATTTTTTTCGCCGAAAAACGCTTTTTCCTCCCCCCTCCATTTTTTCCTTCAATTTTTTTTTATTTCGTTATAAACTGCTTTTGGGCACTTTCCGATCGTCATCCTCTCTTTTTGTCAATTTATCCCATCTATCTGTCAAAAAAAATTCGGGGGCGGGGGAGAGGATAGGGTGATTTTTTTTCTCCTCCCATTCAGTCCCCCAGGGACCTCGTCGAGCTCAGAATATCGCTCCGACGCAACGCACCGTTCCAGAGCTACGACCTAAAAACGGTTTTTCCCCATTCTTCCCCCTTTAACGTGGAACCCCGTCGCCTCCCGTATGGCCCCCTAGGTACCACATCTCCCATAAAAATTTGGACCCCCTACCTCATCCCCCCCCCCCGGTATTTCACCTTTTTGTTTTTTCCCCCCCCCCCCTCTCTGGGCGGGGGGGGGGGGGGGGGGGGGGGTACGACGTCCAGATTTGGCACAGAATCTTCATTTTATCCCATCTACATCCCCGAACGATTTTCGATTACGCCACGTGTCCTCACACGAGTTTAACATTTTTAACCCATCCAAAAAAAGTGCACAACGCCGCTAAAGAAGTTTTCACTTCAAAAAATTGTTTACTCAATAAACCAAGCCGAAATAAATACATCATTAATAAGGGCTTTTGATTATCTATACATTCCTGCTTTGCTTTTCAAAATCGGTACACTTGTTTTGAAAATATGGAGCTTTGAAATGTCAATAATAAGTTTTTCCGAAATTATTCAATGAACATAAATTGCTCGGAAAGAATTCGCTGTTTTTGCCGATTTGCAGAGTTGTATAATATACTTTTCGTTTTTTTTTTCAGGCTTTGAAAACGCTGGTAAAAGGACCTCTTAGAAAATATAAAAAAGCTGTTGATATGAACTATTCAACATTTCAGCAGAGTGCAAGTTATCGTTGCTTTCAATAATAAACGCATTTAATTTTAAGAAAAATTTTGAAGTAACTAGACGTATTGCATAAGCAAGATATATTGCATACTTGTATGTATTAGACGTATTGCAGTTCGCCTGGACAAACAAAAATCAGCAATTGACACCAATAGAAAACGCCTTCGGCCTATAACCAAAATTATTATATTCTATGCTCTAATAATTTCCCATTAGGGGGCCATAGAGATGATGGCTAATTATTACTCACTACAAAGGACCCCGTACCCGACAAAGAGAGAATTTCGGAACCATACGATTTTCTTTAAATTTTAATATGTTTTAGGTATGTACTTCAGAAAAATATATGTTAGAATATGGGGCCCCCCCCCCCCATTTGGCTACAGCGGCATAGCAGAGTTACGGTTACCAAAATACATATTTTATTTTTTTTTGCATTTTAAGCTAAAAATGAGTCTATATTTAATGGATTGCAATAGCTGTTGGTATGCAAAATAATTTTTAGGATGTAAGTCCAGTGGCGTACATAAAAATATTTAAAAAATGTGAAAAATATTTTTAATATTTTTATGTACGCCACTGGACTTACATCCTAAAAATTATTTTGTATAACCACAGCTGTTACAATCCATTAAATATAGACTCATTTTTAGCTTAAAATGCAAAAAAAATAAAAATATGTATTGTGATTACCGTAACTTTGATATACCACTGTAGCCAAATGGGAGGGGGCACCATATTCTAACATACATTTTTGTGAAGTACTTATCCATACCTACAATATATTAAAATTTAAAGAAAATCGTATGGTTCCGAAATTCTCTCTTTGTCGGGTGCGGGGTCCTTTAACAAAAACGATGAGATTTAATCAAGGGGTATTTAGACATTTATTGGCCTTTCGTATCGATGCTGGGAATGAGGGTCTTAGATACTATTTAAATACAGCCAAAAAATGCAAATATGATAGCAAAACTATTCAAAGTGAAATAATTATTGAAGCAATGGGAGTAGTTATAAGAGATCAAATTGTACAGGACATACAAAAGTTAAAGGTTTTCAGTTCTTCGTGACGAGACGACCTACGTAAGCACTAAAGTACAAATGTCATTGTGTGTAATATATTTAATTACATACAACTACATTATTAAGGAAGAGACTAGCTAGTTTCTGAATATTTTTTCATATCTACGGTTTTGAGATTTTCTTAAGTAGGACCTTTCGGTTAATACTACCTTATTCTTCTTTAAGTTTGATTTCTGCGCATCTAAATTAAACTGGACCGAAGTTAGCAATAGTTATTTTATTGAAGCAAAATATTTCACGAATGAAGATATTTACCTTCTTCAAAAATATCATACATGGATCTCGTTTTAAAAACTACTTATTAATTTTATTTTCATCCTAAACCGCTGGCGCTGTAACTACAAAATTGTATTCACTTAGTAAAACGTGTGTTAGTAAACTCTAAATGTTTGACTATTAACTTCCATTTAATGTCTCATCTACGATAATAATCGTAAATGGAAATGAAAAATTACCCCCCATTTGCGAAGGTATTTATGACCGCTTTTGTGAAAGTAGGATATAAATTGGGCTAATGGTGTATTTAAATAGAATTTGTACAATTCCA
>JAEQML010063884.1:0-22634 GCA_016904865.1 Pissodes strobi
ACCCTGGATCTTGTAATTTTGTTGCATTCATATTCTTCTAACACACCTTGGAAGCTTCCTGGCAACTATGTCTTTCACCCCTGAAGACGTAATTTGTGCCTGTTCCAAGCTTCTCCCGTTTCGTTGAGTGTTCTATATTAACAACACTAAGGCTACAGCTCCATTATGAGACTAACAGCAGTCTTAAAGATTACAGCTCCATTATGTGACGAATCCTAGGATCTCTTGACGAGACTGATCCTGAGCATGATCTGTTAAGGTTGAAAGCGCTTGGCCAATAAATAAATGATATATACATACACCAATTACTTGCCCTGCCAACACCAGTTTCCTTTTGATATCCCTTGTTTGTTTTTTTTTTTTCATTATTATTTTGATCCTTCTTTTTCTATGACTAAATTACATATGAAATTGAATAAAAACACTTTATTGTCTAAAATATATTGTATTTGTTGACACAGCTATGCACTTATGCACACCGATGAATTATAAAAAGTTCAAATGCTAAACTGGAAGTGAAAATACTAAATACATGGGTAAACTGATCCCACAACATTTTAAGTGCATAGATATTTGCTTTCTCAGTCGGGAGCTGTTCAGTCCAAATTTCTCAAGTCAAGAAAAGAAAAGAGAAGGAAATATAAAACCAAAAATTAGATTAAAGATGACTATTCAAGAACACAACTGACGAAAAATGGTGCCTTATTGTCGTCAAAGATAAAATGAAACAAAATGGTATCGCTTTAATAAAGATAGGCGAAAAATAATAAGGCAAAATCTTAAAATAAAAATATCAACATGTAAAAACCTAACAGCAGCAACAATGACAAAAAAATACACCACGATTGAATTGAATACTCCACAAACGTCACAATATAATAAGAGTTTAATGGAAGTCTTAAAAATGATTCGTCCATAATTGTTTGTTTTAAAGTGAGTTTTACGTGACTTTTGAGGACTGAGGCCATACAAGCATCTAATTGCTCTTTTCTGTAAGATGGAGATGGATTGCAGCCTGTAAAATGAGCATGAACCACAAAGGCTGACACCATACATCCAGTGACTCCATTAATCTCCAGTTTTTTTTTTAATTTCGGCTATATACGGTCAATTTGAAAACTTCCCACCCTTAATATCTTTCTTGCAGTTAAAAATAAGAAAAATCGGAAAGACACGTCAATTTTATTTGTAAGGGGGACACTTTAAATGAATATTTTTAGCTTTCTTGTTTCAACCCCCTAGGAGGGGTAGATATCACCCTTAGGGAATAGGGGTCAAGTGGCACATCGTGTTCAATTCTCCTTTCAGTGATATCCTACTTTGTTGCTTTTTGTCCAGAGGTTTCCGAATAATCGCGTTTCAAAGTTGCAGAAACAATAATTAAACTTGCCTGCATTGAGATTTGGGTTTTCAGGTTAGTGTTTACACAAAAATTATTGCTTGGGTCTCCTTGTAATACAAATGATCAGAAGAGTAGGTTACACCGTTAAAATCGTTGAATAACAGGAAGAAAATCTAGTTTAAACAATTGATTTTTATTTATTGATTATATTACTTTGACAAAAATAACTTCGATTTACGGAAGATAAATTTATACAATACACATGGGATCTACTTACACACTACCTTATAAGTTGTTCAAAATGTTGTCCATTTTCCTGTAAACAATAATAAAGTCTGTTTTCGAACTCCTCCCTTACATTCGCCTTTTAAGATCATCAATATCAGCAGGTTGTATTTTATAAGCAATAGATTTAAGATGTCCCCAAAGAAAGAAGTCTAAGGGTGTTAAATCCGGTGATCTTGGAGGCCATTCAATTGGTCCCCTTCTGCCAATCCATCTATCCGGGAATCTCTCGTTTAACCATTGTCGGACCGGAAGAAAATAATGAGGTGGAGCACCGTCCTGCTGGAATGTTAACAAATCCTTCTGTAAAACTGAATTACCCTCTGCATCAATTTGAGTTTCTAGCTCACACAGAAGATAATCAGGACAAAGTAGAAATTAGTGCCGAACACATTAAAGAAAGCAAAATAGAGTCAAATAATCAACAAAACGAAGAAGGATTAATAGAAAATGTATTAAAAGCTATAGAAAAAATACAAAACGCCACAAATAATGAATTATTTGGAGAACCGGCATTTATAATGGTAGACCGGACTGTGATATCAGAATCATGTTTTGAAATCCATAAACAACTCACTCGTATGGTCTATAAAGTAGGACAGTTAGAAAGGGAAAATATAGAAATGAAATACAAAATAAAGCAGTTGGAACAATACCAAAAGTGCAAAAACCAAAAAATATGTTTCAATAGTGAACATACCTACTAGTATCGAACAAGTGGTAGAAAAACCTGAGGTCACATCAAGAATGGAAAAAATACACACACCCTGGACTACTCCCCCACATTCAACAAAGTTAGAAACACTTGTAAGAATACCTAACATTGAAGACCTGAGTATCGCCGTGAAAGAGATTAAAAAGAACATTGTGGATAAAGATACCAATGGAGGTTTTAAAAATTTTATTCCCCTTAAGGATGGAGCTGTTATAATTGAAAGCCACACAACTTTTACAAATTTTGGAAACACAAAAAAAATGTAAATGTTAAAACTTTAGGAAATACAGAACCAATGGTCATGCTTACAGGCATAGAAAAAGGACACGATGAGAAAGATTTTGTTGGAGAACTAGTAAGACAAAATCCTGAAATACTAAATTTAGAACCAGAAGCAGTATCAAAGACCAGAGTTATAACTAAAAGAAGTTGCAGAAATCCACTCCGAGAAAATTGGATACTTCAGGCTTCACCAATGATATCAAAGTGGTTTCTAAAACAAGGAGAAATTAACTTTGATTTAGTAACAACCTATGTGCAGGAATATTTACCCTTGGTCATGTGTTTCAAATGCTGTGGATATGGACATGTTGCCAAATACTGTAAGAAAAAAAGACTGTTGCCACAAATGCAGGGAAGAACATTTAGCCCAGGATTGTGAGGTTACTGATTTGTGTTGCACAAATTGCAGTCAAGTAGGAATGACAGAGGTAAAACATTCAGCACAAGATCCAAAGTGTCCTACATATCTAAAAAACTAGAAAGAATAAGACTTCAAACAAATTATGGAAATAGTGAATTTTTTTAAATAAAACATATTACCAATATCGTTCCAAAATCAGACAAGACTTTGGTGACAGAAGTAGAAAAATTCTGCAATGGAGATTATGAACATCATACTGAAAGTATCTCTGTCATTCACCAAAATGTCTAGTCAATAGGGAATGCAATAGATTAGAGTGTATGCTAGAGGAAAATCCCAACTGTAAAGCTATTTGCATAACAGAACATTGGAAATCGAAAGAGCAATTGCAAAACTTAGCCATTAAAAACTTTACGTTAGTGTCAGCCTTTTGCAGGAAACAAAATCTACATGGAGGGGCCGCAATCTACGTTAAAAGAGGTACTAAATGTCAACAAAACAATAAATATGTAAATATTTCAAATGCTGGTGTGATTGAATGTGCCAGTGTAGAGGTTGTATTTAACAAAAAAACTGTAATTCATTAGGCCTCCAAATGGATCTTTTGAACAATTTATTGAAAAACTAGAAACTATTTTAATAGATATTTTTAGCGAAAATGTCAGTTATAATGTGTGGTGATTTTAAGGTAGAATTTGTAAAAAATAACAGTAGAAAATTGGATTTACATAATCTGGTAAGCTCATTTAGTCTAGTCCCAACTTTTTTTGAAAATACACATATAACTGAAAATTCAAAAAGCTGTATAGATAATATCTTTACAAATATTAACAAATGGCAAAGCAGGGTTTTTGAAAATTATATTTCAGATCACATGGCACAGGAAATTGTTTTTTTACTGAGTGGTGAGATTGCTTGTACATACATAATTTTTTGCATTCTCTGTAATCAAGACTGGCAATTAGTATATAATATACCTGTAAATGATGTAAATAAGCAGTGGAACACCTTTATTAATTTGTATATAGGTTTTTTTCAATCAGTGTTTCCCATTAAAGCTAGTAAACAGCAAAAGTAAAAGACACAGAAAGGTAAATAATCCTCAAATACTAGAATGTAAAAATAGGCTCGATACACTCTTAGTATTAAGTAGAAATAATAATTTGTTTAAAAGTGTATATACCCAAACAAAAAAGAATATGACAGATTATTGATAAATTTCTAAACGTGTAAACTATGAACAAAGGATAACACAGTCTGACAACAAAAGCCAAACAATGTGGGGAATTTGTATGAAATTTTAGGTAAAATAAGAACCACTGAAGAGTTTCAAATACCAGGTGAACCAAATGAAGTGGCTGATCATTTTAATCAGTTTTTAACAGAAATTGTGCCTAATAGTATAAAATACATACCATATAATCATTATGACCTAAATTATCTTTTTATAACAATCAGTCACTCCATTGTGTACCACCTTCTCCTGAGGAGATAGTTGAATTGGCCAAAGGTTTAAAAAGTAAATATAGCAGTGGCGATGATGAAATACCAATTTGCATGGTAAAATTGTCAATAGTTCAATTAAAAGAAGTACTGGCATATATTATTGGGAACTTATTTAGATATGGAATATTTCTTGACCAGTTAAAATTGGCTGTGATAAAACCTTTGTTTAAAGGTGGAGATACAAAGAAAAATGACAATTATAGACCGATTAGTTTATTGCCTAGCTTTTCAAAAATATTTGAAACAGCAATGTGTAGAAGACTGCTCGATTTTTGTAATCAATGTAATATATTCCCTCAGAGTCAACATGGGTATCTTAAAGGTAGATCTACATACACAGCTGTTTACAAGGAAAATGCTTGAGTTGATAGAAGGGGACATGATTGTGGCAGGTTTATTTCTTGATCTGTCTAAAGCATATGATTGCCTTAACAGAAAATTATTAATTAAAAAATTAGATAGATATGGAATTAGGGGGCATGTAAATAAGTGGTTTGAGTCTTACCTATCCAATAGACGACAAAGAGTAAAAATTATAAAAAGTGCAAAATGTAAAATCAAATATAAAAGAGAATTTTGTAGGGGTTCCACAAGGGAGTATTCTGGGTCCGGGTTTGTTTATCATTTTTGTCAATGATTTATGTAATATTATAGATAATACCAACACTGCGATTACAAATTTTGCAGATGACACAAATTTGATTATAGGTGAATCCTCAGTGGAAAATGTAATTTCAGGGGCTAATGAATATTTAAATAAGGCAAAAGATTGGTTCTCGAAAAACCAACTTATCTTAAATCAGAAAAAAACAAACATGAAATACCTGATAAAATTTACTAAATCAAGATTTTATGTTAGGTGAATCCACCAGATTCCTGGGTATGCAATTATGCATATTGATCATTTTCTGAAATGGAATACACATGTGGATTTTGTAAATAACAAGATAAATAGAATATGTTTTAGCTTCAGAGTTCTTTCTAAATACATGAATGAAAAGTCAATGAGAATCTTGTATCATGCAAATTTGAAGTCTGTATTGAGATATGGGTTAATATTCTGGGGGTCAGGAAATCTATCAAGTATATTTGTTAGTCAAAAACGAGCTATACGCATAATTTTAAATTTGGGCTATAGGGAGTCTTGCAGAGGAGTTTTTAAAGAGCCTTTTTTGCATAAAAATAAACATTTACGCAAAATAATACAACTTTTAGTTATGTAACTCGAACTCAAAACATTTATTTTCCATATCACAGATTAACAATGACTCAGAGACATCCGATGCACATGTGTATAAAATTCTTTAATAGGCTTCCGAATAGGATTAAAAATATAACTAATTTTAAACAGTTTAAATGTAAAGTTAAAGATATTTTGTTGGATATTGAACCATACTCCATAAGTGATTATTTAGATAGGCAGGTAGTATAGTACGGGTTTCTATGTGGCGGCATTTCATTTCCTTTTGCATTGGTTGTGTACTTAATTAATGTAAATAAGTTTTGAAATAAGGAAATATTCTATTCTATTCTAACCTGAAAACCAAAATCTCAATGCAGGCAAGTTTAATTTTTTTCTGCAACTTTGAAATGCGATTATTCGGAAACCTCTGGACAACCCTCCTAGAGGGTTGAAACAAGAAGGCTAAAAATATTCATTTAAAGTGTCCCCCTTACAAATAAAATTGACTTGTCTTTCCGATTTTTCGAAATTTTTAACTGCAAGAAAGATATTAAGCGTGGGAAGTTTTCAAATTGACACCCCATATAGTTGCTATAGGTACTAACACAACATATTAAATAAATATTATTTGTTTAGAATAATATCCGTAAATTTCCTTTCTAGGGGTGGCGGCGCCGCAGCTAGCTACGACAGATACGGTGGCGGCGGCGGTGGCTCCAATGGCTACGGCTCCGGAGGTGGTGGAACCTACGGAGGTGGCGCTAGTGCTGGCTATGGAGGAGGTGCCGGGTACGGTGGAGCGAGCACCGGGGGCTACGGGGGAGGCGCTGCCGCTGGTGGTTATGGAAGCAGCAGCTACAGCTCGGGAGGTGCCGGTGCCGGCGGCTATGGGGACAGGTAAGAAAAGTGAAATTAAATGCATTTCTTCAGTGAGTTCATTAAGCCATGAAATTATATACTTGACACCTCTTAACCGAAAAGAAGGCTTCTTAAGCCGATACGCTGCCAATAGTTCGTGTACCAAATTACTTATGAACTTCTTCAACTTTAGAAATATTTTTTCATTTCCAATTTCAAGGTTGTGGTTTATTAAATACTCAAATGGGCCTTGTATTACATGAGAGTTGAATGAGATTTAGCCCAACATTTTTATTATTTTTTTTTATTTCCCCTTTTCATCACACTTCCATCTTAGTAAGAAATATTACGTTTGCAGGTTTCAATTAGTTTGCAGGCAAACATTTTGCTTGCAAACAAAGCAAATTTGATCCCTTTCTTTAGCTTGGGTTCATAATATACCTTCAGTCAGTAATGTATGTTAACAAATCGTTAAGTTGTAAAAATATATAAATAACTAATTTATAGGAGCGCCGGCTATGGTGCTGGTGGTGGTTATGGCACTGGCGGTGGGGCCGAAGAATACGATGATGGTTATGGAGGCGGAGCCGCTGCCCGAGGAGGCGGCGGTGGATATGAGTCCGCCTATCCACCACTTCCAGCTCAGAGAGGGTAAGCTAAAAACTAATGGTTCAACATTATTTTTGCTCATTATCAAAGCAAACGTCTGTCTTTTTCTCATTAGCTGTAAATAAATTCGAATATTTTATTCTTTCTTATTCCAAAATTGGATTATGTTTATTATTTAAATTTTATAATTTTGTTTATGGAAATCTATAATACATACATGCACCTCCCATTTTAGTTCTAAGTGATTCACATTCTTTCTAACACACTTGTAATTTTATGCTTTATAAATGCTACTTAATGTAGTTCTAATGTGGATATATTCTCGGATCAATTTTTGGGTGCTCACAAGCAATAATCTTTAAAATGATTTTATTATAATTCCCAGCATTTTTAAAACATACATTGAAAAAAGGCAGGTGTTTGCTACTTACATTATCAGTGGTAAATTGGGTAAACCATTGCATATAATATGTCTAATTTATTACTAACTAACCAAAATGCAATAAAAACATTTTTGTTGTCAACAAATGGTTGCCGTAATGTCAGTTTATTTTAGATTTGATAACAAAATGTTTCATAAATCTTAAAAAAGTGGAGCAGACTATGAGTACAAGATTAAATAAAGCAACTCATGTTAGTGACCTAGCAAACTGTGATTGAAAGAAAATATAAAATATATTTGATAAAATTTGTGATGTATTAATCAAAGTCATAATGGTGATACCCTATTTACATTGATGTTTGTAACATTGGTTTAAAATGGACCTAAGGTGTAACTTACTTTTTTTATGTCATTTGGGTTTGAGAGAGAAAATACGCCATAAATGTTTATGTTGTTTCGATTAAAGAGAAAAAAGCACATCATAACAAATCCGTATGCGCTTCAAATGAACGAAAATCCGATGATTATTACTTCAAATTAATATGCATCAGCGGCTTATGAAACGGTTGAAAGCATTTTGCGCCAAATCAGTACTTCTGGATTTTATATGATATATTTCAAAGCCAGTACCTAGGTTTGCTAAGTAACTGCTAATTTCTATTGTCATCGGTCGTCAACGATTAGTCTGAACGTAACTGCGTATTAGCGGCTTGGTAGTTAGGGTACGAGTATAATACAGTTTCAGTGATAGGAGGCGAAAAATTTGCAAAACTTATAGAAGTCGATCAACACAAATAATTGTCGTCAAAAGTAGTACATAGCAAACTTATTTCCCTAAACACAATTTCTCTCTCCTAAATGACATCGGAAGCTGAAAGCATCTTGCACCATGGGTTCATTTATTATTTACTTTAATGACACGTATCCTTTTGTATTGTAGCTACGGAAGCGGCGGCGGCGGTGGCGCAGGTCGAGGCGGTGCCGGAAGACGATTTTAAACTTAGCGCAATGTCTTCAAAGGACGAACTAATTTCCAAGCGCTTATCTGTATTTTCTAATCAAGGGTAGCGTACATGCAATAGGCATTTTATTACATCGATCATGTCAATTTTTTCTTTTCGTAACGCCTATGTACACATATGCGTAACTCGACCAGTTTAACTCGCTCATGACTTGACAACCATTGGTAAATATCACCATGTTAACTGTCACGTGTGTTTTCTTCCTGGCTATCAGTATTGACTTTTGCGTTGCGCAATATAATAAGATTTATCGAATAATCATGCCTATGAATATGTCGGGTTCTTTTAAGAACCACTTTCGGAGTAAGTTTCGCCATTTACTACAAAACGTCGTTCGATCATTGTACCAGTTCTCTCACACATTATCGAATGTCTTGACACCGCGCATGTGCCTAGTAGAGCTATGGGAGAACAAATTGACAGGACCATATTATTCCAAAACTTCACATTTCTCCATCATCGCCAAAGTAAATGTATTTGTCCAAAATTAACATTTTAAGAGTAATAGTGATATAAGGTTATAATTTTAAGTGTATTATTTTGTGGTTTAACGTTTCACATACATGAATTAGGACAGTTTTGATTTTAAAAGTGACCCGGTCGCATTGTATAATAATTAATGTAGGTATCTTTTTATTTGTAATTGTTTTTCTTTTCCATTTTATGACAATATGGAAGGACACACGATCTAATAAATTAGTAAATACAAATTTGCGTTTTTTGTATTTTCCGATGAATATTGAAAGAGGAAGCAATACACGTTCCGTTAATCCCGATATACAGGGTGTTTCGGGAGGAAAGGGAAATATTTTACGGACGTGTTCTGGAGGTCAAATTAAGAAAAAAAAGTCATATAATCATGGCTCCGGAAATGCTTTCTTTTCGAGATACAGGGTTTCAAAAAAATAACATAAAATGGTACGCCACTGTTTTTTTTTTCAAAATAGGTATTTATTTCTTAATGAAGAGTCAATTCCAAAGAAAAAAAATGTATCTTGAGTTTTCTTGGTTGGAGAGATCGTTTTCGAGTAATAATCGAAATGCAAACTGTTTTGGGATTAGGTTTTTCAAAAAATGCCTGCAGAGAAACAGTATTTTGATTATAACTCGAAAACGATCTGTCCAATCAAGTATACTTAACAGACCTTTTTTCTTTAGAATTGACTCTTTAATGTAAAACCTTAAATAGTTTTCGAGATTTTTAAGAAAAACTGATTTTTACAAAAAAAAAATGACACCTTGTATCTCGGAAAGAAAGCATTTCCGGACCCGTGATTATATGGTCTTTTTTTCTTAATTTGACCTCCCAAGCACGTCCTTAAAATATTTCCCTTTCCTCCCGAAACACCCTGTATAGTATCGTAATGACATTCAAGATTACGACTTGTCTTATTTCTATTGAGGGGTATATTAATTTATATCCAGTAATCTTCAACATTTTTAAAATGACGAGATTCGTATAAATGTATCCGAAACAGTGTTGAGTTGGGACGTTTGAACGAGCTACGATTGTTTGTATTCATTCACACATTAAGTTGCGATCATCAAATAAAACCGATCAAGATTTACTTAAAGAAGTTCCAGATAATTGTTTTTATAAGTAATCAGAAGCAAATTGGGGAAAACTTAGACGCATAAACACATTCAGGGTTACATTGATGATTCATTCCACTGACTATTAGATTTAAACTGTTCAGTTACGCTAATTTATTTGTGCGATCGGTTTCATGCTGGGGTGGAACTAGTCGCCACAAACCGTTTGTTCGCTAGCCCAAACTGCAGCTGGCACACCACTGTGTGTAGGCCATGATTTGTTCAAAACTAACCTAGATAGTGCTGCGCGTGCATTGGCTTTCGCCTTCTGTAAAATACTGTTCTAAAAGTAAGACTTATATAGCGCTGCAATGAGCAGTTATGAATATCCTGTGTTTTAAAAGGATTGCTTTGTTGTTACTAATTCTATTATTGTATACACGGTGTCCCATATAAGAATGCACAGTACAAGGATCTCGCAAACCAGAAGAGGTACAAAGATGATTAAAATAAAAAAAGTTGCGCCTTGCTGAACCTTACAACGTCGTGCTTCGAAATCTAAAAATATCCGATTACTTCCGAAGATATTTGAGAAAACCCGAATTTTCTCGATTTCGGTTTTATTTTTTTCTGATTTTATTTGAAAAGATATGACAATGCAAATTTCACATTCTAATTGCCACTTTTCCTGCTCTTCAAGTTGATGTTATTAGATTTTTTATCTGACTTAAACTCTAATTTCAATCCTAAATCCAACAAAATATCGCTCTTTACATTTATCCGACGTTTCGGATTAAAAAAAAACATCATCAATGTTATTTGATGATGATTACGAAGGGACGAAACGTCGGATCAAAAATCTAATTCCGTCATCATGTAGAGGAGGTAAAATGGCATCGGAATGTGAATTTTATTTTGATCAGCCTGAAAAAAAATCAATTGCAATCTACGAATTCTTGAAATTTAAAACAATCATTTTTTTTTTCAGATTTTAATAAAGAGGATAGATCACAATAAAATTTACCTTCCTATGCCAATCTTCTGTAAATTCTTTTGTAAATGATCTTCAAGAACAACTTTAAAGTATGGCCCATAAGTACGATGGTTCGGTAATCTAAGCATTCTCTTGGATTTGGTTTCTTATTTATTCTTTCTTGGGTACGAGCACAAAAGTGGATGTTAGCCATTGTTTAGGAATTTCTCCCTTATTATAAACGCGATTAAAAAGGTTCAGCAGGATATTAATCACATCATCATCAAACTATATGGGTATCTGATCAGGACCAGCAGCTTTCCCGGATTTCATAGTTTCCAGAGCATATACTATTTCTGCTCTTAATATTTTAAAGTGCATATTGCTTGATTCTAAAACCGGAGGTCTTTCATCATCGAAGAGTCAGGACAGGTATGCTTTCCACTTTTCAAGTTTGTCCTCCACGTCAGTTATTATACGTCCATTTGCATCCTTGATAGTATTACTAGCTGCCTTGACCCTGTTGCATCCAGCCATTTCCTTTATCCTTTTGTGCATGTGAAAGCTGTCAAATTTCCTTTCTAGTACTTCTATTTCCCCACATTGAGCTACTAGGTATTCTTATTTTGCTTCCTTAATTTTTCTCTGAATGTATAGTGTTTTGTACTCATCTTTATTGTCTTTACTCTTTCTTCTCTCTTCCATAAGATCTAGAATTTCTGATGTTATCCAGGGCTTTTTCCTGGTTCGCTTTCTAGTTAGATGTTTTTTAGCTATTTTTTCTAACCCTGTTTGAGTTTGCTTCCACTCTTCCTCCACACTGACTTCATTCGATGTGTTAATGTCCCTCATACTTTCGTTGGTCTCTTTCTTAACTGTGTCATGGATTTCAGGACTTAAGGCGTTTTGGGTATATATAGTTGGTGAGACGTTTTGTAATATTTTTCATCTTTATCTTAAGTTTAGCTATAACTGGGTTGTGGTCGGAGTTAATGTCAGCCCCTGGGTATGTTTTTGCAGCTTTGACTGCGGTCTTGTAGTGGTTTCTGTCAGCAGGGGATTTCCAGGTGTACAATCTACGATTTGGTAGTTTGAAGAAGATATTTGTTATCATGATATCTCTAACTTGACAGAACTCTTACCAGTCAATACCCCCTATTATTCCTTTCTCCTAGGCCAAAACTCCCCGTGTGTCCTTCGACCTTGACTTTGCCTACTTTGGCGTTGAAGTATCCCATGATTACTGTGATATTATTATGCTTTATACTTCTAAAGATATCATCAAGCTCAGCATAAAAATCTTTAACTTCGTCGTCCTCCTTATCGGCTGTTGGTGCATATGTCTATAATGTTCATATTTCCTGCATGTGTTTTAAGTTGAAGCATCATGACCCTGTCTGAGTAAGGTATACAATTTAAAATCGAGGCTGCAAAACCTTTATTTAAAATCACTCCAACTCCATACATTCGGGTCACTATTCGCAGAATAATAGAATGTGCCGTTACTTGTTGCGCAGCTGCCACTTCATGGCCATCTCACATCACTAACTCCCAGAATATCTACATTTAGTCTTAACATTTCCTTTACAATGTTGGTCAGTTTTCCCAATGCAGTCACACTTCTTGCATTCCACGTTTCGATCTTCATACTGTTTGCTGCTGCTTTCATAAACTCGTTGGCCAGCAAGAGGGTCTACTTATTCCGGCAGATATTCGGTCGTCAGAGCCTCGTCAGTTATCTAACAGGGTGTCCCGTATAACATTGGTTATCACACGTGCAGGTGAGGTTGACGTTTGAGCTGGTACTATTTACCTTCGCCCCATACACCCTTAGTATAGAACTTAAGCAAATATACAAAATTAAATTATGTAAAACTGATAAAAGTGTGTAATGAGGCAATTATATACATCTAGGAAACAACTGGGCGAAGAACACTACATATAAAAACAAAAACAAATTTATGGAATAGTAGCAGGTTTGATTTAATAACCATGAACCTTAATACGTTTTTCAGTACATCTGGGACTTTGTTATTATATACAGTACGATTTTTTTAACCGTGCAACATAGGAATTTACATGCTAATAAGTTATGGTTTTTGTATTAATTGATATTGCTCTTGGACTTAAAAATACTAACATTCAAAAAAAAAAAACATTTTATCATCAATAATTGTACCAAAAATAATCTTGAAATTTGCAGTAGTAACACCAATATCACTGTATACTTACACTCTGTAGTAGATGTAGATTTTTCATATAAAGCAGTCCTGTCCGTTGGAAAACTTAGGTTCTCGAATGGTCCCAAATGTTTTCTTGTTTTGATTGAGTCAAATGGAATATTAAAAATATGACAGGATGTCTCCATTAAGATGTTTTTTCTAAATGGATGTCTTCAGTTGATTATTCCTTTCTGCCCGTTATACACTGTGATTATGTTATATTGCTAAAAGTATCGGATATTTCCGGATTTTAAATTAACCTACCAGTTTGAGTATCTGGTCCAGGTGGCGTATTTACATGTCTGTGTTCATTTTGGAATAACGTAAAAGCAATATTTGGCATTGATTTCGAGGTGCTGAACAATGAAATGCGCACGGATTTGTATCCAAATACGCCTACAGCGTATTTAACTTTCCGTGTTCAGTTCAAGGCATCGCGCCCAATGAACGTAACGCAAGATTTACTCATTACGTGTCGATTTCAAGAGGCTCGATCTTACACTGGTACACCACATTAATATTGCAAATATAAGAGTAATACAAAGTGCAAGACCACGAACACTACTTTGCAGTTGTAATTAATGTGGGAAAGAAGTAAAACCGCGTGTCATCTCAAAATATTGAAAAAATAAGCATTGCTTTCCGCTCCCTCCGGGAGCAAAACCAACAATCACTAGCCCAAAACATATCTAAAATACAAATATACGTAGTTACTCAAATGATTCAATAACACACGGGTAAGTAGCTTTCATAATTCTTACGAATCTGTTCGCAGTTTAGAGCGTCTTGAAACCAAATGTTGTGTTTTAGTTTTCCGCCTTCATTTCAAGACCGCTACGCTTTGAACTGAACACGGGAACGTCAATTCGCGCCCAGGTGAATATCTGTATTAGGCCGAATATTCTCGGTATATCTATGTAATATTCTGAAGCACGCGGGGTGGACTTGCTGAAGACTAAAAATCAGAACACTGGTTTAAATCGGTTTAGAAACCACTAAACTTATACTTAGTAGTCTCTTATAGAAACATTTGCATTTTACGAAGTTTTATTAGCGACCAGAGGTTCTTGCGTATTAAATGAAAGCGCCAGCACCGTCCCACAAGAAAAATTGGAATGATCATCTACTACTATCACGGAAGAGATATTTCGCCCGAGCGCAAATTGCAAACAACGAAGAATTCAGTCGAAATCCTACTTTTGCGTATGTGAGAAGACAAAATTCGCATATCGGAATGTAACGGTACAGGGAAAACAAAAATCCTGCGCCGTCACCAACAACAACAACAACAACAAAAAAAGAGGCCAAGCGAATACGTACGGATGGCCTTCATGCGATAGTTTGAAAAAATACGGTCCTTGCGTCCATTGATACGCAGCGCAAATCAACAAGTCTGTTCTTACAGATGAAAGGTATGTTGTCGTTTTTACGTTTTTCAACTTTCAGGCATTTTTTCTTGTGGTAGCATTAAAATAAAGGCATATTTGTTCATTTGTATAAAGAAGCGGCGACGACCTGCATATCTAACTGGCGCAGCGTATTTAGATCATTGCAATACTCTATTGTAAAGATATCTGGATGAGACGTATATGAATCCGATGGCAAATTAGGTTACATTGGCATTGTGTCAAAGTTCCATCTTTCGTTATTATTAGTGCAAAAAATCGTTCGTTTCGATGCGACTTGAGGTATAAGGAGTATCATCGTTTGGAGGGGTGGGAGGTTATGTAAACACGAACTTTCTAAGCAACAGCGTTAATTGAAATAATGCCTTTATTTTTAATGTTCACTTCTGTTTTTCAAATTCTAATATTCATTTCCGTTTTATAGGCCAGCATCTTAAAAAGAAAATATTGGCGAATGTAAGCAGGATGAATCATTTTGAGTACGCTACTTGATTTCTTTGGTTGTAAGAGAATACTGGGAAAGTGAGTGTCAGGTAGGTGTCTCCCTATTTACGTCTAATATTATAAGTTATTGATATACGAATTTAACCTCATGATCACAACCTTTACACATTTAGAATAAATAATCTTTTTATTTTGCATCTTCTCATTCTCTTGGTTTTAGCCATTTAAATGATATATCCATATCCTTATTTCACAATCATCACATTCCCTTTACCGTCGAAGAGATTGCTTTTCAGGGGCGTAAGTCAATCGACGTTTGGTGTGGGATATTACATGGGGGCGTTGCTTTTTCATTTAAACGCATTTGAAAGATAACTGTCTTGAATTACATTTTGGGATTTTTTATTTTAAATATTGCCAAATATTTTCTCTATTGAGTTGTTTTATTTACAGATGAATTAAAGAGGCCTCCCGTTCAGGATCAGTCAACAAGCAAAAGAAAATGAAATATAAGATTGACTGATGAAACTTACGTAACGATGTTCAGTTGAAATTGAAATACAAATTTCTATAAACCATGTATTTGTCTTATTTTTATAATGGCATTTGTCCAGTTGATGGTCCATTGTAGGGTCCCAAGGTATCTCTTGCTTCATCATCTAGACCTTCCATTTCCTCCATAGCTTCTGCCTCGTCTTGTATTCTCTTAAGTTCATGCATTATAGCAATTTCTTCTGCTCGTATAATCATGTCTATCACAGCGGCTTTTGCTTCTTCTTCAATAAATTGATGCTAAAAAATTACACAGGGTTATTTCAATGATTGATCATTTATATTTTCTGCTTACTTAATATTTTTCAATTTTTTTTAAAACATATTTTTCAATTTTTTTTAAAACATTAAACTATTAATTTATCTTTATTAAACATACATACCCATTTTTCTTTAGCAATCTTCATCCTCTTTTCATTCAATATTTCAAACTCTACATTGTTAACATCTTCCATTTGCTGATTGTAACGGTATTTGAAAAGCCAGTGTCCAAGATAGTGTATGGGATCTCTAGGTTGCAGTGCCGTGATTTCTGCCAATGCTAGTGTCAACGGCTTACCCAAACAGTCTTTTAAATAGGTTACATCTTCGGATGACATTCTACTTCCGATGGAAGTGGACGAAGTCGCTAAAGAATTTAAATCTATACTAAAAACCAGACAGGGAATGAATGATTTAGCAGGCTGATGATGTCAATACAATAGGAAATTTATAATTTGATAGGACAAGTCCAGCTTTTATGTGAAAAGGGGATCAATGATTTTTGTATTAACCCCATTTATTCTGGATTCGGGTAGTTTGGGATAATCCAAAATCGGAAACCAAATGAGAGATAAAACTCCCTGTTACATGTGGCAGAACCTATAGGTTAGGAAAGAGCAAACATCTATTCCGCCGCGGTAATCGAAAATCGGGGGAAAAAAAAGTATAAACAATTGTTTAAAAAGTTATAAACTGTCAAATTCGATCAATTAAACTGGATAAGTGCAATCCAGACTGCCAAAACATAAACCAAGCAATAATATCGTGTTTTATCGAGTCGCATAACCTCAAAATGTCGAGCACATGTTTTGAATGCAGCAAAACTTCGTTTACAAAGAAAGCAAAACATAACTCTTTGGATATCCATGTGATATCTGTCAACGTGTATTCTGCAGGACCTGTATGAAGATTTCAACAACGGAATTAAAAGCAATTGTACTTGTTACAAGAGTGCTGCCATTCTTATGCAAGGAATGTGTAGGAGAGTTACCAGGCCTAAAGAAACCATTAAAAAAAACATCAAGAAGAGCTAAATAACCTAACGACAAAACTTTGCAATGAAGTGAAACAAGTCAGAGAATATCTGACTTTAACCAAAAGGGTTAACAAAGACCTACAAAGCCTAAGCTATGCAGATGCTGTAAAGACGTGTGCAGCCAATAATGTCGAGCTAAAAAGCAGTGTAACCAAGCTGGAGCAAGAAGTCAATTTTATAAAAACGAGCCAAAAGAAGCCAAGCTCAGCTGTTCTAAATATAGAGCCAACCATCAGTGAGCTGCAGGAGCGAGGGCGACGTTCCATGAATGTCCTGTTTGGTGTTGCGGAAACCAACGAGGAGGATCCTATTCAGAGAAAAAATTATGAGAAGCAGTCAGTCAAAAGAATACTTGCGAAATTAAGTGAAGAACTTCACTCACCTCACTGTGCCAAAATATTCAGAGTGGGTAAATTTGATCAAAACAAGAGAAGACCTATAAAAATAATATTATCCACTAGACAAGAAGCAATACGGATTTTGAAAAAGAAAGCTAGCGTGGACCACAAAGATACAGGGACCTATATAAAGGGTGACCAAACACCTTCACAAAGAGCTTATCTGAAAGAAGTATATTGACAGAACTTGAAAACCGCATAGCAGGTGGTGAAAATAACTTAAAAGTTAAATACGGAAATGGAATCCCAAAAATTATTAAGTCCAACAACAATAGTCTAAACGAAAACATTACAACAACAGGGGACAACACGAAAAACGACCACTCAGGGGATCAAGTCACATTTTGATGTACTAATGCGGAGTCAATGTTAAACAAGCTGGATGAATGGAAATTAAGTCTTGCTACATACAAACCAAACTTTGTCTTCATGACAGAGACCTGTCTAAAGGAGCGTATCAATGATAGTGTTATAAATATATTCAAAAATACAACACTTTTCGTAAAGACAGGACAGATCGAACGGGAGGTGGTGTATGTATCCTGGTCAGGGCCGAAGCCAATGGGCGAAGGATACACTCAACAATATCAGATAAGTATGAAACTCCAGCCCCCATTGACTCAATGGGGGTTGATGTTTAGGTTAGTAACACGAAGTTATAACTGGCGTGTATTTATAGACCGGGTTACACAAGTGTTGACCAAAACTACCAAATGATTGATGTAATAAAAGAGGCCTTCATATCAGATACACCAACCTACATACTAGCTATCCCCAAATTGCTTGGGAAAATTTGATCCTGGAGTGACAGGACGGATGCGCTCAGGGGTTTTTGGAATGCATACAAGGAAATACATGCTGAACAAAATTGTTAATTTTCATACCAGAATTCGAAATGAAGAGCAGTCACTATTGGATCTTTTTCTTGTGAATGACAGAAAGTCTACGTATGACGTACAAAGTGGTCCCCCTCTGGGACGCAGTGACCATGTGATAATAACTGCCAAAACCCAAATAAAATTTATTACTCAATCAACTAAGAGAGTACAAATGAGAGATTTCTGGTCAACAGACTATAATGCAGTAAATGCTTTTCTCAGTGAGCAAGACTTTCAACCGAACCCAGAACAGCACTATTATGAGAGTATGAGAGATATGCAAACATAATTACATCTGCAATAAACAATTTTGTGCCAATTAAGACTGTAAAACCATGGATTAGATGGGCACCTTTTCGCAGAAATTGACAAAGAACGTAAACTGTGGGACTAATATAGACACAGTAGAAAGAATGAGGACTACAGAACACACCAAAACCACAACAATTTGAAAGTAAAAAATCGATACAGCAGGAAGAAACTACGAAAATGGAATCCTAATGTCTCAGTCTCAGAAACATCTATAAATTCATTAACAGAAAACTCTTTTCCAAGGTCACCAAAATAACACTTAAAAACGAATTGACCGGGGAAAGGAAGTGAACATAGTGGAGGCTTTTGTGGAGAACTTCGAGTCTGTGTATGCAGGGGAATTCCGTGATGAACAGTTTCCGGTTTTACCTGGGGCAACTAGGGTACACGGATCCATCGACACCATCCGCTTCACATTGGACGCAGTAAGGGAAGCACTCAGCGGTTTGAAAAATTCAGTTCGGGACCCGACAATATCCCCACTATATTCTTGAAAAACTGCGTTGACCACATCGCCCAAACTTTGTCAGACATATTCAACGATTGCATGGAATAAGGAGCAATACCATCGATTTGGAAACAAGCCATTGTTACCCACATCAAAGTCAAAGTATTTATTCATGGTATTACATTACAAGAATGTTTGCATACGTCAGTATATGATTATAATTAAAATAACTTAAACTAATTAAACATTACAAAGTACAATTAAAATCAAGATATAAACTAGAAAAGTATATATCAAAACAAACAAATACCGAGGTGTCACTTAAATTTTTAAGTTTTTATTAATTAATAAAAACGAATGTGTAAATAATAAAGTAAATAAAACTAATGTAAATAAATAGCAAAAGTACAAAATAGTTGCATATTTTGACAAACAGAGGACGATACTAACAGTTTAAAAAATAGATTAAAAATCTGCCGTTGTCATAAGTGCATCACAGAATTCTGCAATAGAGTAAAATGCCCTATCTAGAAGAGGTTTTAATTTTTTTCACAAAAAGTTTTGATGGCAAATTTTTTATAGGCAGGGGAAGCCTGTTAAATAACGTTGGGGCAAAGTAATTGACAGAGAAGCGAGACCTTTCTATCCGATGGAAGTCTTTCCGAAAATTCTGTCCATGCCTGGTATTATACTCATGTATGTCATTGTTTCTAATAAGAACTTTGCTATTATTTTTTGTCATTTTAAACACTGCACAATATAAAGACATGGAACAGTTAAAATTTTGAGTTCCCTAAAGGTTTGTCGACAATCTGCCTGATAGGGCAACGTTGAGATAACTCGAACAGCTCCTTCGCTGTAATTTAAAAATGTCTGACACTGCGGCCGCACGACCCCAGGAAAGTAGTGTGTATGATATTGTTGTCTGGACTAATGATAGTGGAATGTCATTACCAACACGTCTTTAGAAACAGCATCCACCAGATTCCTCAAAACATATATGCTTTTAGATATTTTTTTACTGGTTTGGTCAACATGCTGATGCCAAATTAATCTAGGAACAATGTGTACACCGAGAAATTTAAGATTTTCTGGATTATCCAGATTAGCCGAGATACGTAATGAAAAGGTCAATTTTTCCCCGATTCAGTGTGAGGCAGTTGGCTGTGAACCAATCAGATACCCCCGCTCGCGTCCCCTCTAACCTCATCTTAACCCCCTCAATATCAGACCCAGCCTGTAATAACAGTTGTATCGTCAGCAAACAAAACAAAGTCCGCACCAGGGTCGCTGAGAACAGAACTAGATCGTTCATATATATGATGAACAATAAAGGTCCCAGGACAGATCTCTGAGGCGCGTTATAAGATCCTTTACACAAATAGTGCACTATATAAAAAACGGCCTTTCCCATTGGTTGTTCCGCATGGCCCTCCGCTCGCTTCGCTCGCTACGGGGGCCCAAGAAAAGGAAACTAACCAGGTACTAACCCAATCTAACCCAAGACATACCGAAAATCAAGAAAAAAAGCTGTTTAGAAACATAATCTTAAAAAAAATAAAAAAAAGCAACGGGGTTCGAACCCGCGTTTTCTAGGTGAGACCCAACGATCTAAACCTCTACACCACGAGAGCTCTTGACAAAAATCGATTGCATCACGCAGACATATCGTAATACGAGATGGATCGACCAATAGGAGAGGTCGATCTTTACATAGTGCACTATTTGTGTAAAGGATCTTTAAATGCCTCTGAGGCACCCCAAACTGGATCGGCAGAACGCCCGAAGCAGAGCCACCAAAGTCAACAAACTGGCATCTGTCGGTCAAGTATGACTCAATTAGACCAGCACTGTTGGATGAGAAGTTGTAGTATTTCAGTTTTGATCCCAGTATGTCAGAGGAAACGCAGTCGAAGGCCTTAGTCAAGTCGAAAAAAAGCGCCGAGACATGGTCCTTAGAATTAAAAACATTGGTTACAGTAGTAAGTAACTGGTTTATAGCCATTACAGTGGATACTCCATTTCTAAAACCAAATTGACTCTTATTCAATAAGTTAATGTTGATTAAATGATCAGATATTCTCGTTTTCAATGCTTTTTCGAATATTTTACTATAAATGGGCACTAAGGAGATTGGTCTATAATTTGATAAGTCATCATGGGATCCTTTCTTAAATATAGGTACCACACGAGATATCTTAAAAGCTGAGGGAAAAATTCCACAGTCCAAACATTGGTTAAATAATTTTGTTAATGGTATGATAATTAAATTTGCGATACTAATAATTATTTTTCTATTTATTCCATAATAATCCCTACTATGGTTTTTTTTAGAGAGTAAATTATATCTCGAACTTCATTATAAGTGATGTTGGTCAAGTTTAGCTCTGGGACTTCTCCCAAAACTATATTTTCTAAATAAAAACTTGAAGAGTGTTCAGATGCAGGAAGTTGATTTATTAGGTTTCAAGCAATATTAGTAAAGAAATCGTTAAATTCGTCAGATGTTAAGGAAGTGTGGGTCTCGGGTGCGGTTTTTTTTCAGGCCTGTATAATATATGCCAAATGCCTTTGCAGGACTTGTAGAGCCGCGAATGAAACCATCGTGAGCCGAGATTTTCGCCTCACGGATGCTGTGTTGATAATTCTTACGAAAGTCTCTTATATCATCTTTCAGATGTAAATTATTATTTTGTTTATATAGTGCCTGCATAAATGTAAGAGTATCTTTTATTCGCCTGAGAGTATCGTTGAAAAAAATTATAGAAGTATCTGTTTTATGTGACTTAAAAACATACTTCCTAGGGAATGCAGTCACCGATAGATTCAACAAACTTATCTGCCTTCAAATTAACATTAATAGGAGCAGACAAAAACTTCCAGTCAATATTTTCTACACATTGAAGCAGCAAAAAAAGGTAACAAATGTCTGGCGGAGAACAACCGACCGATTAGTCTCACATGTCACCAGTGTAAATGTATGGAAAAAGTCATAACAAAAAGAACTTACCACCTTTCTGATTATTGCCAACATTATTCCATTGACACAACATGGTTTTCTCCCTACTATTGTGTCTTAATGACTGGACTCATGCAATTGATGAGGGAAACCCCATCGATATAATATATATTGGATTATGAAAAAGCCTTTGATAAGGTCCCCCATAAAAGACTCCTACTGATACTTGAACATTATGGAATAAGGGGTAACCTTTTAGATCTAATAATCTAATTTAACAGCGGGTGGATCATTGTCAAGTGAGCACGGGGTGGGGAGTAGTGTTCCGCAGGGATCAGTGCTGGGACCACTGCTATTTTTGCTGTATATCGGTGATCTCTCATACAATACCAGGTCTAGCATATCTTTCTTTGCGGATGACAGTAAACTTTTTGCATACTCACTAATGAATGAGCTTGATCTGCGAAGGAATCTGCTGGAAATCGAAACATGGAAAATGAAACCAAGTGTACTGTACTGAGTATGGGTACAAAAAATCCAAAATTGATGTATACAATACCATTGCAGCGTGTTGACGAGCAAAGGGATCTTGGTGTTCTGATGACTAGCTATCTAAAATGGGAAGCCCACATGAACAAAACTGTAAAGAAGGCAAATTCACTTATAT
>JAEQML010063885.1:0-22632 GCA_016904865.1 Pissodes strobi
CATGCTGGAAGGAATTTAAAACAATCAAACTTTTTCGGTGACAAATTCGCGTCCCCATCTGTGCTACCCTTGTCTCCAATTCCGAATCTGCATTCTCTACAAGAGTGGGAAAAAAACCGGGAAGCCGGACGGCAGATGAATGCCGCTTAACTGATAAAAAAGGAATTAGAGAACGAAAGCGAAAAAATGAATTTCTCTGTTTTTGACAGGCCCTTAATCGCGCACACGAGATAGGCCGCATTAAAGGGGCACTCGTTTCCCTTTAATTAAAGCCCGGTGGCGCCCCGTCGAGACCTACTCTCGACGGGGCCATAGCTTTCCTGGATTTTGGGATGACTGAAGGTGATCTTTATCAACTGGAAAATGAGACTAAAAACGTTTTCTCACTATGTATGATAGTTTCCGTTCTGGTGGCGAGGTTGCAACTATTTTTTTTTTGTGATTCCTATTTTCTTATGTTTTTTTTTATGTACACAAAAAATTAAGACCACAGCGAACGGCAGCTCTTCGTCGAAGGCTGAGTGGTTATAAGCCAGGAGTGCCTACTAATTGATTTATCTTAAGAGATTCGAATCCTGAAATCCACTCTTATTAAGAAAATGATGTTAAACTGATAAAGACCTAACAAACAAATTCCACTAGTATCTATAACAACGTTTATTAATTAAAGTTAAATTCAGTTTGCCGTGTGAATTTTAGCAGAAATGACATCAAATATGTTCAAAATTAATTACCAAAAATATGTGAAATTTGATGTTCTACGACTAAAGGTGTTAAGTTAAAAAATGAGAAGTTAGCACAGACATTTCATTTAAATTGGAATGAAATATGATAACAAATAATTTATAATTTAGACCTGATTCGCCTTCCATACATCTAGCATTAGGTGGCCCTAGTGGAGAGATGACAATCACATGTAGGGGACTCGTTGATGAAAACCAGGAAACAGGAAATCAGGAAGTAATTGCCAAAAACTCGTTCAACAGGGATTGTGGATTCACCAACCTATTAAATATAGCAGAAAGAATAATGCCAAATTCATACTAATCAGTACAAATTGTACACATGCCGGAAAATCAAGAATAAAAGAATTAAAAAATAAAGATAGGACTAAGCCAACATAGAGAGGTCAGCGTGGCTAAGAATCTCCTCTTCGAAGTTGGCTCGTGTCAAAAAACTGGTGCTGGCGGATGGTTAAGAAGACCAACCTCCCAAGAGCAAGGTATCACTTCCAGCTCGTCGTTCCCGCCGACCTTTTTCGATCCTTGATCTGCGATTCCGTACTCGCAGTGTTGACAAATTTGCTGGGTGAAAATCCTAGTACTTACTTTAGACTAAACTTTGAAAACGGTTTTCCCAAGGAAATAAGCTTCGGATAATTCAACAGAATTTAGGATTCAATACTGGCCACGTAAGCCGCTGCTTTCAATTAATTATAAAGGTAAAAGTCGTAGTGCTTTACATTTATTAATTATAATATAATTAATAAATGATATCTATTAATAACATATATGGGTTCTTTTCAATAAGTTTCTTTTTTTTCATGGCACTGGCACATACACTAAAGGGGGATCCTATGACACTCGACGAGCGGTGTGTGTGCGAAGATGTTGATTGACACGGTTCTAAAATTATTGTTGTAGGATGTAATTAGGGGGAAGCAGATGTTCTTGGAGTGAGTTTTTATGGCAGTGGCACACAGACTAAAGGGAAATCCTATAGCACTTGACGAGCGGAGTGTGCGGGAAGATGTTAATTGATACGGTTCTTGAATATCTGTATAGGTTCTAATTTGGGGGAAACAGATGCCCTGGGAGTGAGTTCCACAGCGATGTAGTGCGCCAGACAAAGGAGTTCTTGTAAAGCGATGTTCTAGGTGCTTCCCGTTGTATGGCAAACGGGTGCTCTTGTCGTCTGTCGTGACTGTCCGATAGGCGTTGCTGGGGGCGGAATCAGGCGGGCCAAATAGGAACATCTGCCGTGAAAATATCTGTAAAACAGGGATATCTCGGCCACGTGTCTGCGGTGTTCCAGGCTATCCAGATACCGGGTCAACTCCGGGTCGCCGACGAGACGCACAGCTCTCTTCTGAATGGAATCCAGCAACTTTTGGGTGTGCTTAGGTGCGGCACCCCAGATGTATGAGCAATATTCTAAGCACGGTCTTATTTACGCTTTATACAGCTGTTGCGATGTATACAGTTTTATGTCGGGAAATAGCGTACCAAGCTTTTTCGAAGCTGATTTTGCGATTTTAGCAACGTGGTTATGCTAGGGCATATTGCTGTTGACCGAGACACCCAGTAGTCCGATTGACGAGGATGAGGGAATGATCGATGCTGCCATAATGATATTAGGGCCCGCCGGCGCCGTATTGGCTTTCTTGGTAAACGTGGCTGCTTGGGTTGAACTGAACCAAATTTCTTGTCGCCCCAGGTTCGAACTTTCTGCAGATCTTGGTCTGCTCCTGCCTGCAGTGATAAGTCTCAATCGCTGGTAAAGGTTTTTCTGATCAACTCTAAATTGGGAGACAAGGGTACTGTCATCTGCAAAAAAGGATTATTCGTTTCGATCAGCAGGTCATTAGTATAGATGGGGAACAGAGTTGGTAAAAGTATTAATGGTGAAAGTGTCCGAAATGTGTGCATCATGTGCAACGTGCAGAGATCGGTTCTTAGGAAAACTGGCGAGCCAGCTGCAGAGAGACGCTAGCAGTCCGAAGGACGGCAGTTTGTTGAGCAATCCGTCATGCTAAACTCTGTCAAATGCCTTCGAAATATCCAACGCAATCGCTCGAGATTCTCCATAGTTCTCAATTGCCCATAGTTCTCAATTGCCCTACTTGGTATAGGAGTGGTGACATAGGCCAGTATATCTTCACTGTTTGCGGAACCCGTATTGGTTATCGCTAATTATTCTGTTGATCTCGAGGTACTTGATTAGTTGCTGATTGACTATACGTTCCATGACTTTGGAGATTATTGGAAGCAAGGCAATTGGGCGAGAGTATGTGGGCATGAAATTCTTTCCCTTTTTTTAGAACAGGTTGCACTCGAGCGACTTTCCAAGAAGATGAGTAAATCCCTTTTCGGTAAGATTGAGAAAAAGTCTGGAAAAAATGGATGTTAGTTCGTTGGCGCAGTTCTTTAACACGATGGCAGGTATTCCATTCGGCCCTGATGTATTTTGCGTATCTAGCTCTTTGAGGACTTTACGAATGCCACGGTGGTGAAACTTAACTTCTGTCATGGTAGTGTTGATGTTGGATATGGTGGGAATAGCCTAGCCATGGTGGACGTTTAAGGTAGAATACGATTTTAACATTTCGGCGAGCATGTTTGCCTTTTCCTTAGCTGTAGTAGCCATGACGCCGCGTTCGTCTGTCAAAGGTTGAAGAGAAGTTTTTGTAAATATATTACTTACTGCCTTTGCTACGGACCAAAAATTCCTGAGCCACTTGTGCATTGCAAAAGTTTATTCTTGGTTCTTTGATTGTGCTTGTTTTTAGTCTCGTCAATCACACGTTTGCATTCATTTCTTGCTTCGGTCAAATCACTGCGACTTTCAGCGGTCTAATTCTGTTGCCAGTACTTGTAGTCTTCTTGTTTCCTACCTACGGCTGTTTCGCATCTTCTGTTCAACCAGGACTCTCCTTTTGACGTTAACTTTATGGAATTTGGGATGTATGCTTCCATTCCTGAGGCGAATACTTGCGTAATCTCCTCGCAACAGATTGACGGGTCGTCAGTGCCAAAGCACTGGTGGCTCTGCAGGCAATGGTGGATCCTTCTGTAGGAGTGGCAGTTCACAAACCGTTGTAATAAGTTTGTGGTTGTAACCTAACATAAAAGCGGACCAACTATAATTGTGTACTGGTCAGGATTTGTGGTTAGAAAAAGACGCAGGAGGGCGGAAAGTTCATCGCTCTCTGAGATCCGAGTTGGTTCGTCTACAAATTGAGTAAAGCACGCTTCAACTTCTCTACCTTCGTTGTCGGTCTTGTTGTGCTGTTTGAGCCAGTTGGTGTTATGGGCATTGAAATATCCAAGAATGATTATTTATGAATTGGGTTGGTCGACCTGTATTGAATCAAAAGTGGTAGCTAGTGCTGTAAAAAAGCTTTGGTAGGCTCTATCGCTCGGAGGACGATAAAGATAGCATATGGACTTGGTTAATTCCTTGACAGTGAACTTAAGCCACATGACGTCAAAGTTGATCGGTTCGAGTGTTTCTTCACGGTGAATGAAAGGTCGCTTCGGATAAAAAGGCATATTCCGAACTTATGTCGAAATCAGTAGTGTAGGGTGTAGGTCGTAACCACCAGAAGTAGTTTACTGTTATTTTTGTAGAACATACTTGTGTTTCTGTAAGGGCTAATATGTGTGGTCTATTTGTTTGTAGATGTTGGTGTACCGAATTAATGTTTGTATTTAGACCTCTTGTTTGCAGAAATCTATTATAAATTTGTTCGGTATCCTTGATGCCTGTGAAACGTTGCACGAAAGGCGCCCAGGGCCTCCCGGCGCCCAGAGATCCGAATGGCCGGGGAGTTTACCTTAGAAATGTTTTGATCCTGGTAGCACCATCATGTCCACAAATTCCTACTGTGAAACTCGTAACCACCAGTGTGGAAGCGGAACGTGATTCGGAAAAACCACTTAACGCTTCCTAGTTCTGGTCCTTCACCGGATGGATGATGCTAGGAGGTTTATGCATCAACCGCCTAGGGCCGCTTCCACTGGAAGCATCGGCCTCGGACTTATTCCTTTGGGCATACGTGACAATCACAGTTACACCTCTCAAGACTTGAACACAATTTTTGTACAAATATTATAGTTTGGTACCTATCCGACTATGACAAAAAATAAATGGGTAAATAGTTTATGTCATACATATTTTTTTGATTCTTAAAATGTGATTTCATACCTCTGTCACGTGTTACGAAATCAATTTCCTATGTTTGTACCTTAGTCATTTATTATACATGCAATATATTATGATCGATGCTGTTTTTTCTTGATCCGCCATATCTTGACATTCATTATATCAAATAAAATACAAACAAATCAACAATAAATATTACTAAATCCCGAATATTGGTTGTTACGCTATTTGTACCCGATCTCCGTCACACCAACTTTAAGTTGACAAAGTATCCATAAGGTGGCAGTATACGCGGATAAAAAACTTCTTCAAATAGCATACGCTGGCCAATATGTAAATTTCGAACCTTACTTTTTATTACGGTACGTGTATAAATTTAGAAGGTCTATTGTAGGTGAATCATATTTCCGTCACGTCGGATGTCCGTCACGCTGGCAGTATTATCAAAACGTGACGAAGATATGATGAATGGGACGCAAATCCTAAATTATTTAAACCAAGTAGTTTTAACAAGTTAATTTCAGGAAATTAGAATTGTTTTATTGTCTCCATTATTTGTCTATTTCTTCGTTAGCATCAAATTCTTTTTAGCGAAGTAAATGTGGTTAAAAACTATTTGTGTCATCGTGTCGGTATATTTCATATTGATCCAAAATAAATAAAACTTTATAGTCACAATTAGCCAAAAGAAGATTACTTTATTATAATACTATGAGGGAAATGCATTAGAACGATGAGCAAATGATCAAAAGTTGAGGAGGTTGAACACCAAGAAGAATATTTTAAAAATTATGTTACCTGACATCTCTAAGAAAGCAGCATCCAAGTTAAAATCGGATAACTTTACGAAAGTCAACTTAAAAGACTCTTTGCCATCAACATCTGAAGCAATCGAATCTTTGTCGTCTACTGTGCAATTAAAAGTAAAAACAATTAAAAAAGCTGTAAAAAAGAAAATAAAAAAGTAAAAAGGATGATGAGGAATATGAAAGGACAAAGAAATTGGCTAGGGAAAGAAAAAGGAGACAACGTGCTAAGATTAAAGAAAATCGTGAACCCCACGCAAAGGACCAAAGAAAAGAACGCGAACGTTACTACAGAAGAAAAAAGAAGGTAAAATTAAACCAGTTCTGAGAGAAAACAATCGCAGATATTCTAAAAAGAAGAAAATGCTAAGAATTTAGCGCAGAATCAACTTTTATAAAGATTAAAATGGGGCGCAAAAAGGTTACGACTACACGATCACGAACACAAAAACTTTTAGTTCACGAAAGAAATAAACGAATGAGTATTGCAAAACTAGCTGCAGTATGGAAAACCCGATACCATAGATTAAGGAGAAAAATACGAGATACAGAAGATCTTACTACAACGAAACGAGTAAAAGAGATTGTAAAAAGAGAGACACTCAAGAAATAAAAGAAATGCTAATAGGAGAAGTGCTAACGGAACAAATCGAGCAAAATAAAAGTCAGTGTGAAAATACACAACAGAAACAAATGCTTACATCGTGTATATCCGGATCCCTTATTAAAAATTACAAACTGGTGATTGCTACTCAATATTTGAGCACAGAATGACTCCAAACTCTTCCTTTTTCATATTTATCATGACTAAGCATCACTGCAAGGACATGAGAACAGAACTTCTAGAATGCAATATATGCCTCTCTTGGTTATAAATATGAATAAAATGAAATCACTTACCTAGCAGAAAAAAAAATCGAACTAAGCTCTATACGAGAACCAGAATATTTCGATTTAAATAAATGAAAAACATTATAAATCAAAGAAGGAAAGTCAATTTATTCCGGTGAAGCTATTTTGCACGCAGTTATGAAAGTCTCTTTTATTTTACTACTAGCAAAGTCCAAAGAAGAGGTTATACTCTTTGGTTTGGAAATGAAGAGCAGTAGGTGCTAGCAGTGGAACTGCTGCACCAAATGGCACGCAAGATGACGTTAACTACATGTAGCTTTGCTGACGGTTAGGTTGACCGACAGAAGATCAAAAAGTAAAATAGGAGTGATGAATGAATGAGGCAGCGCCCTTAATTATTTTCCTGTTAAGTCAAAACGTAGCACCCGCTGAAGTTCTCATTGGTTCCATTTAGCGAATTGCAGTTAGTAGTGCCACAGTAGAATTAAAAGTGCCAGTTACTATATAGTCAGCTGATATGTCATCTAAACAATTATAAATTTAATATTCGAGGAACTTGGCAAACCAGCAAATTTTAAAATGCAAATCCGGTTTCGGTTAATTTTCATGAATTTTGGATTTATTGTACATTTTACTGAAAAGTTCTCCAAAGCCCAATTGTCTATAATCTAGCGCGTATAGGTTTATTTCTTTTAGTTTGAAAAGCTGTTGCTCTCCCTTTATCTGATAAAAAAACTTTTATTGGCGCAACTTAGCTATAATATTTTGTAGCATGTGAAATGAGAGAAAACAATACTCCAAGAGATGCAACTTGACCTTCTAATCAAAAGTTACTAATATAAGTGAATTTTTTATGGCAATTTCACACATACACTAAAGAGAGATAATATGGCACTCGACGAGCAGTATGTGTGCCAAGATGTTGATTGACACGGTCCTTGAATAGCTGTAGGTTGTAATTTGGGAGAAACACATGTCCTGGGCGTAGGGTTGCCACATGGCCGGGATTTTTTGAGATTGCCCCGGATCTCGGATTCGTATTTTTAAGTCTCGGAAAATCACGATAATCAAAAGTCGAAAACTTAATAATAATTTTAAGTTTTATATAATTATTTAGAGGATGTTTTTTCATTTTTATTTTGCGTTAAAAATGTGTTTATTTTATTTAAAATTTAAATAAAATTTTTGATATGTTATTTGCAAATTTAGAAAAATATGTTTGAATTTGTTTATTTTAACTCTTGTTAAAAGTTTTAAAAAATTAATTAAGTTTAATGTAAGTACATAAGTTAACAACTTTAGTGCTATTTTAATATATTTCCTTATTCCTTAGGGGGTGGTAAAAATAAATGGAATCCAAAAAAAATTTGGTGACCTAGGGTCTGGAGAGGAGAGGGAGGGGGGCTGGTGCATTACATGTCCCGGAATTACCTTCATCAAATGTGGGACCCTACCTGGAAGTGAAGTAAAATTTTTGATTGATTTACTAGATTAGTTTTTGTATTTGATGAAAGTAATATTATGTAGTGATATACAGGGTGGTCCTTAAGTACGTTTCGATATTTAAAGGTGTGATTCATTGAACTATTCTATGGAAAAAAGTTCGTTTCGAAACTTCTATGAGCTATCTTTTTGAAACTTGGTACACCTATAAGGTGATCAAAATTTTACAGCAGTTTTCGGCTGAACGATTAGCGTTCAGGTATATCGAGTTTTAATAGATCCACCACTAACATTATCTAAATCTGACAGATGCATTTTATTTTTTTGGGAAATGGGAAATATGTTTTGTTGCAAGCCGCCCCTGGATATTGGACATCTTGCATCTTACTATTTTTTGAAGAATTCCATTAAAGGCACAATTACTTTTGCCTAGTTATTTAAATGGTTGAAAAATATACCATCAAACTTCAATAATATGGCTCTTAAAATTTTTAAAACATGGATTAAAATCGTATTTTTCTAAAATTCGACACTCTGCATCTGAAAATTGAATAGTGTTAGGACAAATATATATACGATTTTTTTAGAAATTTTAACTAAATTTCATCTAACAGTTAAAACGATTATCGACTATCTGTTGTGGTGTAACTTCTAGTTAAACATCAATAAATACGTGTACATGGTCTTGTATTATAAGTGTGAGTTTCATAAACAAATCTGATTTTGTACACACGCACTCTGGTAACATTCAGTGCATTGAAAAATAAACATATCCGTGAATTATTAATCGCTTGGTAATACAAGGACTTCATTTTTATGGAAGCCATTGTTGAAAAAATCGTTTTTTAGTAATTATGTTCTTACTAAAGTTACCAGGAGATTAATATTTTTTTCTACTCCTATACTTCAATTGATCAATAATTAGAAATTTATTACCAATATCGTAATGAAATGCGTTACAATACTGACGTTCCTTTACTAAACTGGGTTCTAACCAATCAAAATTCAACATAACATTGTTATTCGGTCAATATCAAAGACAGCCATGATCATGACAGATTTAAAATCTATCAATTTTGACAGTTCATAGACGATTAAATAAGAAAATTTTAAAAATAAAGATTATTTTTCAATATTATGACTGGTCGTAGAAAAAATAGTGTATGCAACTCATATTTAATGTTCATTGCATAGTATACTACAGCCTAACAAAATTAACATTTGACGTTCAAACATAAACTGTAGTCTTAACATACAGCATGTCTTAAATTCTAGTACAATATCGATCTACTTTCATTATTATACGCATGACTTATTTTGAATTAGGTATCTGTAGTGCATCTGTTTTAGTATGATTAACAAATTATTAATGAACCCAAATTTGGATTATTAACTGTTTTGTAAATAACAATATGACATATGACATTTCAATATTAGAGTATGACAAATTATTTTAGAAAAAAACCTATTTTTTGACTATTATTTACAATTACATAACTGGCGTTACTACTAAAATTAACTTTTCATTTAATCACTTTACCAAAAATTTCGTAAGATGACGCAACTAGATTTCTGGTCAAGGGCAGCAAAATGATTGTAATGAACGCAGATTTCACCCTATTATGTACTTACTGTATTTTCGGCCTTTTCTTTAACTTCTGTAAATTTTCTGAAACCAGGGTCGCAGTACCAGTGTGTTGACACCCTATTTTGTTGAACATAATTTACCTAGACAACATGGGCAACAACCTCTATTTCTCCACCTAGTAGTCACTAACTTCATTCCACTTTCCAGTACTCAAATATAACCTTTTATAATTAAAAGATCGTAGGTCAAATTACTTTCCGTTTAAAATTAATAATTGAGATTTCGAATTTAAGGAAGCACACGATTTATAAGGAGCATTTTTATATTTAATAAGTGGTTGGCTCAAATTTGTTCACGAAATTTCTGATATGACCTAGGTATTTAAAAATTCGCCAGACAATCAGTTATGGCACAATAAAAAGAAAATTCATAAGCATAGCACTTAACTCGCTTTACTTTGTATCAAACTTTCCCTGGAGCTTAAATTCTATCTGAGAATATGATATTTAAAAGTTCGCCAGTCAGTCAGTTATGGCATAATAAAAATAAAATTCATCAGCATTAATACCTAACCGCAGTGAGTTACTTTGTATCAAACTTTCCTTGGAGCTTAAATTCAACCAAAGAATATGGTAAAAACAAATTCTACTTTGCCTAATAAATAAAATACAGAATGATGCTAGCACTGAACTTTTTTAATGGGATACTCATGAAATTCTCGAAGACATACAACAATAATGTTTCTAAACATACAGGCACCCTAAGCATTATGATTTAAAACTAAACTTACTGTCTAGGTCTTAATGTTAATCCGGAACCTGCTATCCTAGCACTTAATAGCTTTATGACCACCTTCTCTCACGACGAGTGACGAATTTTAAACAAAATTTCTTGCAGTACTTTTCCGAGCCGACGAAATGATTATGATTTATTTACTTATTAAATTTCCATGAGTCTCTGGTACTAAGAGAAACTTTTACGATTTGGTCAATACTATAACCATTTGGACAGACTAACATTACTTGAGAGATAAATTTATACTAAAATTTTCCCGAGTCCCAGTCGGACAGTATAACGTTCTAAGGCGCGTGAAGATTATTTTCTGACTACCGTTTCGGAGTTCCCCATATTTTTGAGCAAGGGGGGCGAGGTGCTACGCGTTAAGATTAGTTTCAGACTAACTTTTTCCCAGATATTTTTTCGCTTTTATACCAACTTTTACGACTTGTTTCCTCCTAGAAAAATATGGATTCTGCACCTGCAGCTATTAAAAATGTTATTACTAAGAGCACTTAATATTTCGCCGAAATTTAAATATGGCAATTAGCGTTTTAAAATGTTTTGTAATTCCAATACCGTCGAATGTTTCAAATTTTAATTTTTAACTACCGTATTAAAATTAGGTACATGCTTTTTAAATTCCAATCTTAAATACCCTATTAAAATCAGTTACTACATGCGTTTTAAATTCCGATCTAGACCAAATTAAGGTAATTAAAATTGGAGAACACGATTTTCGCATTTCGTTTCAATTCGCTTTGTTCTGGGAATATTCTTAATAGAAATGCGGGAAACGCCTCCTAGCCAATGGTTTTCTTATTAGAACAAAATTTGGGAGGACTTGTTTTTGAAGCGTGCGACTAGAGTTTGATATTCCTTGAAGTTAGTTTTTCTAGTCACGTGATACCATGCAGTCGAAAAAAACCCAAAAGTATAATTCAACCGCGATTTAAATCGGATTTCGAATCTTGTGAAGTTAAACACCATTCAACTTATTTGGAATATATTCCAATAGTAAGTTATTTTATTTTAAAAAAGCTTATGATAAGTGCTTTTGTTGTACATTTTTCTTAGGCAAAAATATTTCAACTTTAGACGCGATTCGGGCATTATTTCTTGAAAGTTGAATTTCAATTTCAATTTTGTTTAATAAAATAAATTAATTATTTTATTTGAATGTTCTCTCTTGGCGATCTAATTCGAAACTTAATTTATTTTATTTATTGGTGAGCTAATTCTAATTCTAATTAGCTAATCCTAATTTATTTTTGAAACAATTAAAAATAATTTTAAAACAAATTGTTGAAACAAATTTACTCACAATCGGCTACTAGCTCTGATTCATTACAGGATCAGCTTTTACTTGAGATTTAAAAAGAAATAAGCTTAATTCTTGGAAATTTAAGAAACATTTATTAGAAAAATTCGTTCATAGATTTGCAATACCGCACCTCACATTTCAGCTATTGGAATATTTATAATTTTTTTCTTTTTTTTTGTAAACTTGGTTAAATTGTTCATGGTTATCCAGCTTAACTCACAAACCTAATTTTTTGCCAAAATTTTACATTTAATTCGACTATAGAAAATAAAAATGGCATTGAGAAAAAAACATATTATATTCAAAGGTTAAAATTTTGTACTCTGGACTCCCGATATTTTCAAAAAAGAAGTAAAACTTAACAGGAAACTTTAGTCAAGAGACTCTGTCATAAATGCTATTTAATACTGAGGCAACGAAACATGTACACGGTGATCATTTATAATGTCCCCCCCTCTTAACTTTTTTGTTTTTCGAATTAGACAAAAATGTTAAATACAAAAGTTGTGCAGAATAATGTAAGCTGTTTGCAGAATACATTTATATATATACAAGGTGTAGCAGAAATGAGGGACAGGTTAATGTTATATTTTTTTATATGAAATGCCCTGTATATTGTTAATTTTTTGGGATCTCCTAAGAATTCTGAATATTTTTTCTATAACATGTCCTATACCTAAATGTAATAATTTCCTACATATTCGCATATTAAATAGTGGTCTCGTATTGTAGTTGCCTAATTCACGGCCACCTAAGAACTGGAATCTAGAATATTTATTTTTGAATGTAACCACTTAGTTAAAATGCGAACATGTCGAAAACTATCACATTTAGGTATAGAACATGTTATAGAAAAAATATTCAGGATTTTTAGGAGGTTCTAAAAAATTAATAACATACAGGGCATTTCATTTAAAAAGATATAACTTTAACCTGTCACTCATTTCTGCAACACCTTGTATATACATAAATGTATTCTGCAAATAGCTTACATTATTCTACACAACTTTTGTATTTAAAATTTTTGTCTAATGCGAAAAATAAAAAAGTTAAGAGGGGGGGACATTATATAAATGATCACCGTGTACCTAAGCTCAAATTCTAAATGACATAATAAAGAATAATTTCATTTTATACCAAATTTATTGCTGCTGCATGTACAGCAACAGCTTAATTTCCTCTATATATCAAAATACATGGCTCTCAAAGTTACATCCAAAGAAAATTTTGACAAAGAAGACGATGCACAATTTAGAAGAAAATCGGGGACACTCCATAAAAAAGATATTTGAACCATGTAGGTATATGATAAAACAAAGCTTCTGAGATAATTATTGATTTCACGGAAGATTTTGATCGAGAATAGAAATCAGTAACACTTTGTAAGGCGAAATGTGACCTGTGCTAATGAGAATTTAAAATTATGTTAAAATTTGGAACATCTTGAAAAATCCACGAAAAGTTCTCCGGAACTGGATTGTCGCAAAGCCTTGACGAGTCCTGGTCAAGGAAACTAGCACATATGACAGAAAACTGACACATGTAGGTAATCTTAATAGAGCGCACACTGATAAAAGCGTAATCTTTATCAATATTTAAATACATGAATTATTTGGCTAAAAATACACATTAAAAATATTATTTTTATGTCTAAAAAACGTAATAAAGTATTACCTAATCTTAAACTCAGTCATTTGACTAAAAGAAACAAGCCGTAACGTAGTAATCTTGATCCAATAATAAGTATGTCTTCTAGTCCCAGAACTCGGTCATTTGACTGTAACACAGATTATACCGTCACCGAATCAGTTATACAACTCTGGGCCGGCATCTTTGATGTTAGTGAAGCCAAATTCTCTTTTTTCATGGATTCTCATATTTCGAGCGTGCGTATTATTAGTTGGAAACGTCAGAATTATACGGCCAGCTGGGCGGTGGACAGAGTCGAACTAGGATCTAATCATAAGCATATAACTAAGTATATGGATTTAATACACAAAATTCGCTAAAGCAGTCCACAAAAAGCACTACAAACAAAGCCGACTTTCGAAGAAACAAGATGGTAGTTTTCACTTTTCGGTTCCTTTTCAATCAACATATTTTTCCTGTCGCCGCGCAGAAAATCAATAATCGAGATATCATCTGAATACAAGCACAATACAAGCCTGTTGCATGCCTCGTTTTACGGGTAATTCTCGCCAATACTCTATCTATCTCTTTCTCCTTACAGGCGGTATCTTATCTTATTTTTTATTTTTTTTATGGCAGTGGCACACACACTAAAGGTAGATGCTATGGCGCTCGACGAGCGGTGTGTGTGCGAAGATGTTGATTGACACGGTTCTTGAATATTTGTAGGTTGTAATTAGTGGGAAACAGATGTCCTGGAAGTGAGTTCCACAGTGATGCAGTGCGCCAGACAAAGGAGTTCTGGTAAAGCGATGTTCTAGGTGTTTCTAGTTGTACGACGAACTGGTGCGCTCCTGCCGTCTGTCGGGACTGCCTGACAGGAGTTGCCAGGGGCGGGATTATGCGGGCCAAATCCTGGGAACATCTGCCATGAAAGTATCTGTCAAACAGAGACATCTCGGCCACATGTCTGCGATGTTCCAGACTATCCAGATTCCGGGTCAACTCCGGATCGCCGACGAGACGCACAGCCCTCTTCTGAATGGAATCCAGCAGCTTTAGGGTATGCTTTGGTGTGGCACCCCAGATATGTGAGCAATATTCTAAGCACGGTCTTATTTGCGCTTTGTACAGCAAGAGAAACTGCTGCGGTGTATAGAGTTTTCTGTTGCGAAATAGCGCACCAAGCTTCTTTTGTCGAACCAGGGCTTTCCTTTTGATGGTATCTTGATGGAATCTGGGATGTATGCTTCCATTCCTGAGGAGATTACTTGCATGATCTCTTCGCAGCAGTCTGACGGGTCGTCAGTGGCAAAGCAGACGTCGAGCCAAGGAAAATCTAGGTAAAACTGCCTCAGATCGTCCCAGTTTGCAGAATTGTAATGCCAGATTTTGCGAGGCAATGGTGGATCCTTCTGTATGAGTGGCAATTCACAAACCGTTGTAATAAGTTTGTGGTCGGAGGTACCTAATGGCGGACCAACTGTAACCTTGTACTGGTCAGGATTGGTGGTCAGAAAAAGATCCAGGAGGGCGGCGAATTCGCCCCTCTCTGAGATTCGAGTTGGTTCGTCTACAAGTTGAGTAAGCCCGCAGCTGATGGCAAATGCTTCAGCCTCTCTACCTTCGTTGTCGGTCTTGTTGTGATGTTTGAGCCAGTTGGTGTTGTGAGCATTGAAGTCTCCCAGAACGATTATTTCTGAACTGGGGTGATCGACCTGTATTGAGTCAAAGGTGGTAGCTAGTGTTGAGAAAAAGCTTTGGTAGGCTCTATCGCTCGGAGGGCGATAGAGACAACATATAAACTTGGTTAATCCCTTGGCGGTGAACTTGAGCCACATGACGTCAAGGTTGTTCGGTTCGAGTGTTTCCTCGCGGTGACATGAAAGGTCGCTTCGGACAAAAATGCATATTCCGAACTTATATCTAAATCGGGTATGTAAGTCGTGACCAGGATAGAGGTAGTTCACTGTTGTTGTTGTAGAACATACTTGTGTTTCTGTAAGGGCCAATATGTGTGGTCTATTTGCTTGTAGATGTTGGTGTACCGAATTTATGTTTGTATTTAGGCCTCTTATGTTGCAGAAATCTATTCTAAATTGGTTCGGTATCTTTGCTGTCTGTGAAATGCGGAATGAAGGGCTCCCAGGGCCACCCAGCGCCCGGAGATCCGAATGGCCGGGGAGTTTACCTCCGGAATATTTTGATCCTGGAAGCACCATCATGTCCATATATTCCTACTGTGAAACCCGGGATCACCAGCGCGGAAGCGGAACGTGATTTGGCAAAACCACTTAGCGCTCCCCAATTCTGGTGGGGTGGTCTTTCACCGGACGATGCGAGTAGGCTTATGCATCTACCACCTAGGGCCGCTTCCACTCGAAGCATCGGCCTCAGACTCATTCCTTTGGCGGTCCCTAGTCTGACAGGGGTAAAAATGGGGTTTGTTGGATCACTCCCCAGTGATCAGCTCCAGACTTTGTACTTTGGTGTTCTCCAGCCTGGGGGAGGACGATGGGATTTGATGTGCCATATCCCATGGCAACTCGGAATGGCGGGGGCGTCACTCCCCGTAATCAAACTCCTCTCACCAGGTTGACGTTCCTGCCAGCCAATACAATGCAGTTCCTCTTGTCACAAACTGTCATTGATCAGCTCCAGACTTTGTTGAAAGAGACATACATATATGCCGAAGTGATGTTTTATTTATAAAGGCAGCGTTCACTCATTCAGCGCAGGCGCAAGATAAGAACTCCCAGCTCTCCCATTGGTTGAAGCGCTTGGCTTCAAAACACGTGGAGAGTTGTTTAACTGATTCGGGTATGGTATAAACTGTGACTGTAATAAACACAAAATATCCCCCCTTAGAAGAAACTGTCAAACGTTCAACAATGCGAGTGATAGAAGCGCCATCTTTCGACTGACCGCATAACTACGTTGCGTATGGCATACTAGTTATAAAATTTAAAATTAAGTTCATTTTTAAGTCTCTGAGATCAAATTTTTACTTTAATAGTTAGCAAATATGTACGGGCGGTTAGCAATTTTTTTTGCAATTAAAGTAAAAACCGCCATACAGCAACAGTGCTATAAAAAATTAGAAGAAAAACATGTTTCAAAAGTATATTGTCAAAAATAGTATTAAAAAATAATCTACAATACAGTTTTACAAATAAATTACAAATATTTGTTTATACATGGGTGGCCAAGTTAAGAGGTCAATGATTTCCAGTCAAGTGCAGCTAGGACCTATGTCAAATATTTTTGAACTGAGTAGGTACGTGGTCCTTCAATATGAAACTTATAATGCACAATGGGAAACAAGAATTAGTCTTGCTCTAAGTGCGTAGAAACAAAAAAGAGTTTTTCTCTATTTCAGATATTATTTCTTTGCTACATATGAAAGTCAAAATGCTCTTGGAAGGTTGCCGTTGGCTTCAATTTACGCGGCGGTATGAGGGTACATCTCGGCAAATGGGACGAAAATATGTAAACCGATTCTAGCCGCTAGGGCAGTATTATATACAATTTTGCCATTTAAAATCGTTTTAAGCTAATTTTAGACCATAATAAAGCATATTTTAAATTAAGCGAACCGTCAAAAGCATTATTTATTAATTATTATATTAGCAGTGTATCTGAATCCATAGCACAGCTTATTTTTAAAGGACGGTTGAATTTAAAATTTATTTTCGCTTCAAAATCCACGATAAATTCATCCGAAGCCACGGCTATCGTCATAAAAAAGTCCCGAAATTTCGGATTTTTATACAGTGTTTCCATTTAAAATCGTTTTTAAGTAAATATTTACTTTGAGCGCTTTTTGAATTTTGCATTTTTTTATGTGACGTGTAGAAGACATTATAGAAGTGTTTTGTGATACTTTACACACTTTTGAGGCCAAAAATTGAAAAATAAAAATCACAAATGAGGCCGTTAGACATTTAAACGCGAAAGCTCTCCCAACTTGACGTTAATGATGAAAATTTACTTGCAATGTTGTCACACTTGACTAATATTCTTGATTTTCAAGTAGGTAAATGCCCCAGGTCAGGTGCATTAATGAAATTACTTACATGGAAATGGAGGAGGAACTAATGGGACAGCGGTGGGTAAAGCGCCGCTGCATTTTTCCAAAATGTGGAATCGCATTGTATGGTCCGGATATCGCATCATAAATAAAGTTTCGCACAAATATCCAGGATAATGTGCTTTTCTCCGTTCAAATCGCGGCACCTTTTTGCGCACGTCTACCCATAAACGTTCTATATTTTGTGTGTGCACTCTTTTTTTTTTTATTTATGGAAGCGGCACACACACTAATTGGAGACCCTATGGCGCTCGACGAGCGGCGTGTGTGCGAAGATTTTGATTGACACGGCTGTTTCCGGATCAACGAAATTAATAGAATGGTTTACTCTAAGGTGGGTATAATTATTGTGATTCAAAGAATCATATGCCCGCCGCCAACAGTCATTGTAAACGTTAAAATGTTTCTCACGTGCGATTCTGTACTGCCTCTAAGAAAATCCGTTTAGTTCCCCGTTGGATCCCCCCAAAATCCATTGCCCCTCCAAATATCTACCCCGATTATATTTTCTTTTCCCAATTTTCGCCTCGTCAATTTCTACAATTTTTCCTTCGCCCCCAATGACCTCACTGTATCTCCATTATCCAAACGAAGCAAAACCAACCAAAACTAACCAAAACTAACCCTAATTAAGCAAAGACGCGCTTGTCTCTTCACTAATCCAAACTAAGCAAAACCAACCCCAACTAACTTAAACTAACCAAAACAAACCAAAACTAACCAAAACTAACGCAGGCTACGCGGGGTTGATGTCTTCGAAATCTCAGATTAAGCAATAATAATCGAAAGTAACTTTGATTAACCAGACAAGAGCATCGAGACGAGCGCGGTATGCGCTTGACCAACCCCGCCTAACACAAAACCATAATTGACCCAAATTAACAAAACCAGCGCGCTAAGCGTGGTTTCTCTCTTTCTCTTTTGGTGGTTAAATAACGAGCGTCTTGCATAACTCAAACTAGCGAATTATTATTATTATTTATTATTTTAATAAACACAAAGTACTTCTGAATCACCATATATCTATAAAGTGTTGTTTGACTGTATACAACAAGATACCGTATTTTAGAACCGAATAGAAATTACACTTGACAACACCTATGCGTAGAATGACCGCTGGTTGAAATGCTGAAAGCTGAAATAGTAAATAGTGTCATGTTGACGTTTACGCACCAGAAATGTTATAATTTTATAATGTAAAATAAAACAGTTATATTTGCGGTTTTTAAGAAAAGAAGCTGGTAAAAAGTTTTTTTGAGACTACTATTACTTATTCTTGTTTCGCTATTACGCCTGCCTGAAGCCTTTGCCTTTTGCTTGCACTTTGCAGATCCGTTTGGATCGTTGTGTGCCTGAAGAAAGGTGAAATAATAAGTGTGCGAGAGCGAGATAGTGTAAGTTTGGAACATGTCGGATAGTTTAATACAAAATACAACTGCAGTTTGTAAACTTTGTTATTTTTTTTTCTGATAAGTAGCATTTGCGCAACATTTAATGTGTGGGAGATAGTCAGAAAAGTAACGTAGAATATGTCAGTATTTTTACTTTAGTGGTCGCTAATAAGTGCGCAAAGTAAATATTGACCCGTTTTTAAACGGATTTCAGACGATAAAAAGCATATTATTATTTTAAATTAAACGAACTGTCAAAAGTATTATTCAGATGCCCAGACGTTTATAACAATATTGAGTCATAGCCTTCCTCTAAAATTTGCAAAATTTGGTTATTGACTTTCCTAAATCAAAGGATGTCGGCCCAAGATGACTAGGTAAATAAGATGTGTCCATATGTTGATGTTATTCCTGGTGGCATTAGATTTTCGTGTCGAATTTGTGCCGTGAATTAATACATTCCGAAGCTGCCAGTAAATATTATTAAAGAAGCCTATCTGATATTATAGATGCGAATGTGTTTGTTTGTTTCTTACGCTTTCACGCATAAACTGTTCCGATCATCATGAAATTTTGTACAGATATTTTCAAGAGTATAGTAAAGAACATAAGACACTCTTAGCTTTTATCCGCGGTTTCGCTCGCGTTGATTTTTACGGTTAGTTTTAATACTTTTTCCTACGATCGTGCGGAAAAGTAACTTTTTCGCACGATTTATCGTGCTGAAAGTACTACTTTTCCGCACGATTTTTGAAATTGTGACAGAATTTTTAAAAAATGTTCTACTAATTTGACACCCCTGATATATATTACAGTAATTAGGTGCAGGTTGTGATTAAAATATCAAATACACATCACCCCGTTCTGGAGCAGGTGGTAAATATTGTTTTATACCTCAGCAACTGCCAAACAATCAAACATTGACAATCAACTGTAGCCTTTCTTCAGTTTCATCATTTTTGCAAGTTTTTGTGTTAAAATGGATAGCGAAGAACAGGTCGAAGGAGAAGGTTTTTCAGAAGACATCATAGAGACGATCAACGCAGCAAATAGTACTCTGATTCAACAAAAATCTAATAGCCCAATCCTATATTGAAGATTCCCTAACGAATAAAAGCAAAATTGCCGAGAATATCTTAAAACCGTCTTCGAGAATACCCATGGATCCAGTTTTGTCAGAAATTACAATGGAAAATGTAATACCCAGTTGCTCTACTCAAAGTTAACTTCAAATACAACGTTCGGTAGAATGTGTATCCGAAGGAGGTCAGACATTAGCAAACACACATCAAATTCAAGTAAAAACCAACGAAGTTCTTCAAGACATGGCATCTGCAATAAATCTACAGTATGCCACAAATACCATTTACACGTTTAATTTTAATATTTATCGTTAATTTGTTTTTTGTTATCCTACAAAAATTTATATAAAGCATTTATGAAATGCACGTTTAACTTTAATAATATGTTTAATTTGTTCTCAGTTCTCTATTCTCCTAGTCTAAAATAAAGATTTTTTTGTAATATTTATCTGTTTTACTGTTTATAATTCTATAAAAAAAAATCGTGCTGAAAAGTTACTTTTTAGAACTACTAGCACTGAAAAGTAACCTTTCCGCACGATTTGTTAAATTAATGAATATCTTATCTAAAACACTCAATAAGGTGATATACTCAAGAAGTTCAATAATTTTTGTAATTACAGTATATTATTATTTACCTCAAACCTAATTGGCGTTTATCTAAGAACTACAGTGTGTCCACGGATTGAGTCCCCAAGAAGACAAATGGAGTACAAATCCGTGGACACACTGTATATCGATCGTAGGAAAAATTTTGTACCTAACACATGCGGAAAGTGTCTTTTCCGCCCTTGACGGCTTGCCCGAATTTCACTTCGCGTTGTTCGTGCAACTGCCGCCTCGTGCGGAAAAGTGTCACTTTCCGCACTTGTTAGGTAAATAACTATTTTTTATTTTCTTTAGGTTATATTTGTAAAAAAATTTTTTCTTGATTTTGGGCATGCCTTGCGTTAGATTTGGTTAGTTTTTGCTCGTTGCGCCCTTGTAGCGAGCGAAGCGAGCGGAGGGCTATGCGTGAAGTGTAATATTAGACATTATAATGTAAACCTTACAAATGTAACGCACGTCAGGCAGTATCTGTGACGGGAATGTGTTTTGTAGGCTTTCTGTAACTGTTAGTGTAAAACGTGTTCTTTCTAACGCCTGGCAACCAATTCCAAATAAGTGGTTGCCTATATTCTGGCCTCACGCGGCCTAAATTGTCATTAGATTTTCATGTCGATATAGGATATGTTTATACATCATGTCTCGAGTAGTAGCAGACTCTCTCAGTTTTTTTTAATGTGTGGCCACTCTCCAAAAATATATCAGCATTATTTTATGTAATTAATCACTAGGCTTGTCGTTTTGATGGTGTCTTGTGGAGTGAGTGTCCATACTTCTATGCCTGCTCTATATATGGTAAAAATGAACCAGGGCGACATAAACAGATTTTTGTGAAATGTTAACCTTGAAGCAGGATCCTCACAAAAAGCATTTACAGTTAATACCTGTTACATTGAAAGAAAAATGCCATATTAAGTATATTTTTGGATCTTATGGCACGGTTTTTTATTGAGTTATCATGACGTTACTGTCAACAAAGAATAAGTTTATAGATTGTAGTATTAAAAGTAGAATGCAGTGCCACTAAAAATAAGTTCGTTTCCAATCATGTTTTTTTTTCAATCTAGAACACACTTTTCTTTGTAATCTGTAACTCAATTGCATTTATTTAAGTCCTACCTTTTAGAACAATTTATTTTTATTCTATAGATATAGAAAAGTTAGGATGTTTTTCTCTGAACCTTAAGATATTCTGAATCAATTTGGTGTTGATCCATACCATACCAAATACTAAAGAGTGTCTCCAAAATACTTTATTAATGAAAGATATCCTAACAGACTTCGAATTTATTACATTGTGATATTTAAATAAGGGTAATGAGGTATTTATTTTAAGATAATAATTTCTCGCATTATTTAAACCGGCATATTAATGCAAAATCATAAAGACGTTCGTCAAAATCATTTATGACTAGTATTTATTTGTTTTAATGCAATTAGCTCTTAAATTAAGACAATCAAGATATTTAAAGAAGTAAATAAAACCTTCCTGGAAATCCATTAAAAAATTAAAATTTCTGGTCCCTGAGTAATTATTGGCCTAAACACATAGATCATCTTGAATCAAAGAATAATGATTTCAAATAAAAAATTGCTAATTTGCCATCGGCCATGTAAATATTGGATTCTTATTAAGCTTTATCTTTATTGGCAAAACGCTATTTATAATGCGTTGAACAAAACTCAAAATTAATCGAAAAGTAATTAATGACTTCTATCTAATTCCAACATTATATTTATTAGGCAAAGTAAAACATCTTTGGGTACATTTATCACTGGCCACGATTGGATATTCGAATTAAACTTTAATGTTACAACTTCCATATATAAAAAAAATCAGGTTAAAATGGGGAACATCCTTGAGGGATTGATAAACTGGCACTAAGTTACTGGTTGGAGAATATGTGACCTCAGCGGCAGAGGAAAATGACGCAAAAGGAATACAAATCAATGGATAGGAAGTTTTCCAATCCATTTCTCTGTTCCCGAAGGGGCCCGAAACACTCCGGAATATTAGGAGCACACCTGTAGTGAGCCGACCATACGGTCTCGTCTGAAAAATGCACATCTTGTTTCGTGTGCCCACACCAATAAATTATTAATATTTTACATTTTCTGTATTTGGTTTTTGTCGGCAAATGGGAAACTTGTATTGAAATT
>JAEQML010063886.1:0-22631 GCA_016904865.1 Pissodes strobi
GAACTATAAGTTTAATCTTACATTTTATGATTAATACAAAACCAAATGGTTTGAAAAGAGAACATGATTGATTAATGAATGTATGGAGTGTACAATTTTATGAATAATATTTTCATGCCTAATGTTTATCTCATCACTTTTTAAAAAAACAAGTAGGTATTTTAATTCTAAAACAATTATTTTTCACCATCACTTTTACTGAAACAGTTATCCACTGCACAAAATCCAACGATCGTCATAGAAAACGCAACAACAGTCCCTAAATAATGTCTCCCTCGCCCTCGTATAATATGTTTGTGCTAAAACTCCCCAAAGTTTCTGCGAGTCTATGAGAAAACTGGATTGAACCGCTTTTACCTCAGGCGACAAAATCGAGATTTTTATGCATTTGACGCTACCGTTCATTAATTCTACCTTGCCCAAGGCTAGTCGCATTTGTTTTGGTATATTAATTCCATATTTTGAATATCTATGATGGCTTTAGTTTATTCTAGGAATTTCATATCTGTAATTATAGGGTAGAGGTCCCTTTTTATAATTTGGTCTTCTTTCTATAGAGTTGTGTTGCCTTTTATTTGTACAGAGATATTGACTTCATTCATTATTTTTATATGATGGCTCTCTGCTCCAAGTAAAACAGTTTTGCTATTTTCCATGAGCAAGGCCCGTTGTCCAATCTTTTTCTTTTAATTACTTTATTTTGGGACCCTGCGTCTATTACCACTAATATTTATTTATTTTGTAAATTAATTGTGATGCATAGTATACCCTTCTTTTCTTTGTTCCCCATCTGCCGTCACAGCATGCTGTGAACTTTCCCAATTTTCCGCAGGCGTGGCATGTTTGAATGTTTGAGTTATTTCTATAACGGATTTTTTGTGGTCGGTCATGGTTGCCCTTTTATTGTTTTTGATTAAAATTGTTTGTCCTATATACGGGAGAACCTTCCGGATTTCTAAGATTTTGTGGATATCTTTCTTGACATTGTCTGTTATTGTGCTTAATTTTCTAGTCCTAGCTTTGAGGAATAATAAATAGTATATTATATACCTAGGTACTAAAGTGGTATTTTTTACCCCGAGGCGAGAAGTTTGTAGCCTGAGCGTAGTCGCTGAGGGATACACCATTGATACCTACTTTTTGTACAAAATATCATAGTTTTTGTATTGTTGACGCACCAAAATCCATCCAAATTCTTGGTGTGCTTTAATATGTCGTCGCTATGACCAGTTAAAAAAAATCCCTTGCCGCTAACAAATTTATTTGTCAAAAACTTGTCACATTGCTGAAAATTTTTTAAATGAATGTTGAAAAAGCCGCCGTAGAGGCTATAAGTTAGCTGGTATCCTCAAAATCTCGGCGTCTATATGAAAAACAATATACAAATTTTACAAAATGGTGTGAAGAACGAAGCGTGAGTAGTTTCACAGAAGAAAAGGTACAGGGTGATCCTCTATAATGTCGCCCCCCTTTAAATTTTTATTTTAAGTGTCCCAAAAAAATTAAAAGTATGGTTATGTAGATACTGAAAAATACTTTCTTTCTGCGTATAAAAAATATTGGAAAATGTTCAGTATACAGCGAAAAACAAAAAGTTATTTTTTTTCAATGGATCTCCCTATATATGAATTTATTTTTCGATTCCTCGTAAAATTCTAAGCATATTTTATGTATGATGTTAGTAGTTTCACAGCTATAAACGGTTGAAAATCGAACTGGCAACCATTAAAAATAGAGTGAAATGAATTTCACATTCCTATCTTAACTTTCCAAGAGCTCTCTGATGGTGCTAACTGATGGTATCTACGGACAGTGGCGGATTTACCCTAAGGCCCGGTAGGCCCGGGCCTAAAGCGGCCAGATTTAGGGGCGGCCCGAATCGTGTCAAAAATAGTGTATTACGTACCTAGGCCAGTAAAGTAAAAAATGTCTCAGATCACATGTAATTGTCGGCCGAAGCAAAGCTGAGGTCAACAAACATGTGATCTGAGGCTTTCTTATTTACTGGCCAAGGTGTGTATACTATATAAAATTGGCAATAAAGTAATTTCATTATGTAATCGCAATTATTTTGTCCAACCCAAACTAACCCAAACTATCGCCCAATTGCCTTGCTTCCAATAATCTCCAAAGTCATGGAACGTGTAGTCAATCAGTACTACTACTCAAGTACCTCGAGAACAACAGAATAATCAGCGATAATCAATACGGCTTTCGCAAAGAGAGATCGACAGGAGATATATTGGCCTATGTCACTCATATATGGAGAAGGGCAATTGAGAACTACGGAGAGTTTGGAGCGATTGCGTTGGATATTTCAAAGGCATTGAACAGAGTTTGGCATGACGGACTGCTCAACAAACTGCCGTCTTTCGGACTGCCAGCCTCTCTCTGCAGGTGGCTTGCCAGTTTCCTTAAGAACCGATCTCTGCACGTTGCGGTTGATGGACATACCTCAGACACATTCACCATCAACGTGGGCTTGCCTCAGGGCGCAATAGTTTCACCAACTCTGTTTCTTATCTATATTAATGACCTGATGATCTAAACGAATAGTCCTGTTTACAGTTTTGCAGATGACAGTACCCTTGTCTCCCAATTTATATCAGAAAAACCCTTATCAGAGACTGAGATTCATCACCGCAGACAGGAGCAGGTTACGGCAATAAATTAAGACCTGGATAAAGTTCAAACTTGAGGCCACCGAAATTTGATCCAGTTCAATGCAGCAAAGACCCAAGCAGGAACGTTTACCAAGAGGGCCAATACAGCGGGCCCTGACATTGTTATGGCGGGATCGACCATTCCTCCATCCTCGTCAATCGGACTGCTGGTTGTCTCGGTCAACAGCAATATGTCCTGGCATGACTACGTTGCTAACATCGCAAAATCAGAAGCTTAATGCGCTATTTCGCAACAAAAAACTCTATACACCGCAGCAGTTGCTTTTGTTCTACAAAGCGCCAATAAGACCGTGCAGACAGTTGAGCCGAAATCTGGATAGTCTGGAACACCGCAGACATGTGGCTGAGATGTCTCTCTGTTTTACAGATACTTTCACGGCAGATGTTCCCAGGATTTGGCCCGCCTCATCCCGCCCCTGGCAACTCCTGTCAGACGGTCACGACAGACGGCAGGAACGCACCAGTTCGTCGTACAACTGGAAAAACCTAAAACATCGCTTTACAAGAACTCCTTTGTGTGGCGCACTGCATCACTGTGGAACTCACTCCCAGGACATCTGTTTCCCACTAATTACAACCTACAACTATTCAAGAACCGTGTCAATCAACATCTTCGCACACACACCGCTCGTCGAGCGCCATAGGATCTCCCTTTAGTGTGTGTGCCATTGCCATAAAAAAAAAACAAAAAAAAGTCTATATGGTGGATGCTGAGAAAGGGGCGGCTGATAGCTTGGGGCCTAGGGCGGCCGAGACTGCAAATCCGCCACTGTCTACGGAGGTACCAGATTTGGTACCCATGGTACCGCCTGCCAGTTAGTACCGTCAGATAGCTCTTGAAAATTTAAGATAGGAATGTGAAATTTATTTTACTCCATCTCAAATGATCTTCTTGCTACCAAGGTGAAACTAGCCAAAGTACCGATTTTCAACTGTTTATAACTGTGAAACTACTAACTCTACAGGTATAACATCATACATAAAATATGCTTAGAATTTTACGAGGAATTGAAAAATAAATTCATATATAGGATGGTCCATTGAAAAAAATAACTTTTTGTTTTTCCGTGTATACTGATCATTTTTCCTATATTTTTTACACGCAAAAAAGCGTATTATTTTGTACCTATAAAACTATCCTTTTAATTTTTTCGGGACAATTAAAATAAAAAAGTTAAAGGAGGGAATCACCCTGTACTATTGGCATATAGTTTTTAAAAAGTCCAAGAAACTCAAGGCCTCGTCGTTGTGGAGACAGAATTCCATGATAAATGCCACGATGATTCTAGAGATCAATATTCGATATTAGCCAGTACAGTAACCTTACCGCATTTTTAAAAAGGAAAATGATAGTTATAGACCGAAGAAGTCAATAATTCTGGACTTACATAACCTCAAAAAATTTGTACAAAAAACTTCACATGAAGACTTTAATGAATAAGGTACCTAATTACTATCAATTTTGTATTACAAAATTTAGTAATAAACAATAATTCTATTACAGGTGGCGTTAATTATGGGTGTAGCTGGGGTCTGTCGGCGGAAGGAGCTGTGCCAGTTAGATTGCAGTGATGTCTAGGATCATGAAAATTTGTTCTGGTAAATGTACGGGACACACCACAAACCACAAAGACCGCTCCTTTGTGGTCAAGGATCCACTGAAAACTCTACAGATGTGGTAGATATAATTGGTGAAAAATATATTGATCTAAGACCAGCATACGAGATTTTTTGTCGGCTACAGAAACGGACGATGCACATCACAGCCTGTCGGTAAAAACACATTTGGACAGCTGCCAACAAAATTATCAAATATCTGAAACTACCAAATGCAAAGCTGTATACCCAGCATTGCTTTAAAAAAACGTTGGCGTCTTTACTTGCAGATTCGGGAGCAAACCTGGACCAACTTACACGACATGGTGTTAGGAAAAGTAGCTCCGTTGCCGAAGACGATGTAGAAAATTCCCTAAGCCAGAAGAAAAACGTGGCTTGCCAAATTTTTGTCGTCACTTCCTCAGCAGTTTCCGTTGCGTCCAGTTCTGTTGTACAAAACACAATTACATTTTCCACAGAATACGTTAATTAAAAATATTTCAGACTCCAAATTTCAAGCCCTTTTTAACTTAAACAACAGTAGTGGCATTAACATAAACGTTTATATTAATAATGATATAAACAATTAGGTTTTACTTAAGCTTGTGCCACGTTTTTGACAAATAAATTTGTAAGCTTGTGGTTAGTTTTCTATTTCAGTGCTTTATTTCAAAGATTATTCTGTAATATAGGCACTGTACTAAATTAATAAATACATAAATTTGCTTTATAATTTAATAATTTTTCTTTTAATCCCTAGGGATTAAAAGTGCCACTTTAGTCCCCGAAATCGGGGATTAAAACCGCTACTTTAGACCAGGGCCGACGAGAGGGGGGAGGCAGACGGGACAAATTCCCGGGGCCTGTATGCTTTGGGGGTTTCTATTCAATAATGAAAAACTAAAAATTATAGATTGCGAACAAGCTATCTCAGTTGCCTGTTGCCTATTAGTATTTATTTTATTTATTTCTATTTAGTGTTGTGATTGTAAATGGTAAGTTTTAATAGTACATGGTATCCTGCATCTCAGCTCCTGTGTTCTGTATCTCATTTACTAATTAAGTAGTTTTTATTTAAAAAGATAGAGTGTGCAATGGGAAAAATATTAAAATCCTAACTTAATTACTAACAGAAGACGGGAGGTGAAATGCCGGCCCGGACCTGTATAATTATTGCAATAAGTTCAATCCTAATGATATTTTTTATTTAAAAAAAAATGGTGTACATTTTTGTCAGAATTTTTATGTATAGTTTTTTGTTTTACATGGCTGATGGCCGAAAGAGATTGTTTCTACTACCGTACGTAAAATACTCACTTTACGCACTCTCTAAGATTCGTAAAATAGGCCTTTTTACTGTGGAGTGCGTAAAGTAAGTTATTTTACAGTAAATCTGACATATTTTTTGACGTTTAGGGAAGTAATATAGCAATAACATATTTTACACACTAGTCCGTAAAATGATTTATTTTACGCACTAGTGCGTAAAGTAATTTACTGTTATTTTTGTTTTTTCATATATTTTTCGGTAGTAGAAAAAATGTTGTATGCTACTCATGTGTAAAGTACCCTTTTTTATTCATGGGATTGTCGCAATATTCCCATTCATAAAAAAGGGTCACTTTACACACTTGTTTCATAAATAACTATTCTGGTTCACAATACTGAAGGAAGAATCGAGGCTTTCGAATTTAGCAATAATAAGTATCAAAGAAGATATTTTTTCTACTAAAACAGAGTTTTATCCACAATACCGAAACAGAATTTTTGCACTCGACGCGCGTTTCGCTAACCATTAGCATCATCAGGAGATGATTAAAACTAAAATTAAAATCTACCTAACTCTCTTTTATACTACTGTTTGCTTAATCAAGCGGAACTAAAAAGAACCAATCCTGGAATCCCGCTAGTCACGCTTGATCAACCAATACAATGGACTATACGGAATAGGCCCTCTATCTCTATTTAAACTATTCTTACATTTAATAATTTCCATACTTTTATATGCGTCTAGTAATCTCCTATCAGTTATATTATGAATTAATTTTATATTTTTAATTGTTATTCTATGATTATTATCAAAAGCATGCTCGGCAACACTTGATTTTTCTGTTCTACCATACTTTAAATGAGCTATGTGTTCTTTGAATCTCGTTTGTATAGATCTTCTAGTTTGGGTTAGTTAAATGAGCTATGTGTTCTTTGAATCTCGTTTGTATAGATCTTCTAGTTTGCCCAGCATATTTTTTGTTACAATCCATACATCCAATTTCATATATTCCACTTCTTTCTAATATTTCAATTTTATCCTTTGGAGCACCTAATAATTTCTTAATGTAGAACTGAGTCTGGTATACTAATTTTAAACCTACTTCCTTAAAAACTTTTTGGAGTCCTCTAGTATACTGAGGATTATACCACAGCTATTCTGTGATTATACGGTATCGAAACATATTTTGTATTTTCAACCTGATTGACGAAAGAAGTGGAATCGCGAATGGTCTTTCTAAACAAATGCCTATTAATTAGCTTATTTATTAAGTTAGTATTAAAACCATTAACTTTCGCTATATTCCTAATTGTTTCCTTTTCATTATTAAATCTTTCTCTGCTAAGAGGAAAGTTAACCAAACGGTGTACTAAAAAATGAAAGCTGGCCATTTTATGTTGGTCGCAGTGGAAGGAGTCATTCGGAATATATCGGTTAGTGGCAGTATTTTTTCTGTAAATATCAAATTCTAGTGCGTTATTATCGTTCCTAATCACTAAAGTATCCAAAAATGGTAGCTGACCATTGTTCTCGACTTCATAAGTAAATTTAATGGTGGGGAAACGGTTATTCAGTTTTGTTACAAAATCTTCAATATTAGCGGTTTTTGTGTCGAAAATCGCGAAAATGTCATCCACATACCTGTCTCATATCCTTGGAAAATATTCGAACTGCTGGCTGATTTCATTTTCAAATTTGCCCATGAAACGATTAGCTAAGAACGGCGATAAACAGTTGCCCATTGCCGTGCCATCAAGTTGTTGGTAATAGTTTATTTTTATATTGAAAATAATTTTTTTAGTGCCGCTTGATTAAGCAAACAGTAGTATAAAAGAGAGTTAGGTAGATTTTAATTTTAGTTTTAATGATCTCCTGATGATGCTAACATGGGTAGTGAAACGCGCGTCGAGTGCAAAAATTCTGTTTCGGTATTGTGGATAAAACTCTGTTTTAGTGCATGTTGCCGAAGGTTCCAAACCCCAACGTAGTTAAGATAGTTTTGTTCTAATTTAGAAGTAACCGATTTAATTAGAGAATTTGCAGTTAAAAAGGCAAGAAAAGTCAATTTTAACGTGTAAACCCGATTAGCTGGCTTAAATATATAAATTTTAGTTTAATTACGTTTTTATTTTCATGTATGTCAAAAAATATTTATTTACAATGTAACTTTAAAAAATGTTTTTTTATTAATTTTCCCAATTTGAAATGGGATAGGCAGGACAAGTGCGTCACACGTCACAAAACCTGCATTGAAATTATTCCAATAAGGTTCAGACAAATTTTGTGAAAATGCTATAGATAGGCGATTATTATTGTGAAGTTTTGTACACATTCCAAAAACTGATGAAATTTTCCTGCAACACTCTTCCATCCTCCACATCTCATATGCGGCTGGATATTTAAGGCTTTATGCCTACATTTTTTGACGGCTCAAAATTAACATTATTGGGCGTGGCACCTGAAATTTCTGTCTGCGGCGGGCTTCCTCCTTTTGTACTAATGATAGACAGTATATAGGGGCCCAAAAAGCTGAAGAGTCCCGGGGCCCGTTTCGGCTCTCGGCGGCCCTGCTTTAGACCCCAAAGTGCATAATATTATTTTAAGGACGATAGTACGTGTTCAATTGCAAACTGTATTATGTTTTTCATATTGCTTATGCACTACTAGGAATGGGCAACCCGAAGACCGCTGATCGGATGCGACTCGTCATTTTTTCTCGTGCGACATTTCAAACATTTTACGTTTTGACTTTTAAAAATGCCTACCATGTCGCGCAGCCTCATTGTACCCTAGGCGTGTAAACTTAGTTTTTGGAAAAGATGCCGTACTGCTCGCACAATATTTTTAAATTTGTAGCTGGCCCGTTGTAAAAAAGGGGTGCTAATTCCTGCATCACATACACATCTAAAATAAAAACAACACATTGTTTTTTTCTACATAGAGTTTACAATTAAAAGCATATCATATTATTGTTATTTTGTAATATATCTAGTTATGTACGGCAACATGTGAAAGGCCCTTGGTTTTGACAAGCATCTACCTACACCGATTTCTCAAAGTTGTTTTTTTTCCTGCTTTTTTTTCTTGGTTTTGGGTTAGTTTTGTTTTGTTGCGCCACGGAACAAGCGAAGCGAGCCGAGAGCCATGCCTGAAGTGAAATATTAAAACGACAACACCTGCGCAGGTCCGAAGTTTGAAAATTTGATGTAGGTAGACGTTAGTTTGGTTTTGGGCTAAATACACACTAAGGAAGAGTTAGTATATTCTTCGACTCTTCTCGTTATTTGCAACGGTCTTCGTCATTATATGAATAAATGCTTGTAAAACCATAGACGTGTAGTATATTCTATTCTCCCGGTATTCCCGTACATTACAAAAGTGGCGACGACGATTCTTTAACAGTGAAATTAGTTTTAGATTGAATTTGTTTCACTAAAAAGTGAATCTCACGTGTTTATAAGGAATTCGCATAAAATGCGGTGCCACCGATAAGACATTTGCGTGAGTTCGGCCTCAGAAATTCAGATTGGCTAATTTTTAAAAGACGGATCTAAAATTATTTTTTAGCTAATGCAATTATCTTACGTCTTAATTCAAACGAGGATGCATACAAATTAGTGCATAATTTCTGTTTACCTTTTGAACCGGAAAAAAGGTACGACAAGTTAATCAAAGTGTATGAGTTAGTATTTTAAATCTAGTTTTCCCGTATTCGCGGCCAGATATAAGTTCTATAGAGCTCGAAAATTATCTAATGAATCGACAAGAGAATGGTGCCATCGGTTGAAAGAATTAGCCGGTTTTTGGGAATTTGAAGCTGCAACACTTAAGTGGATTATCCGAGATATGTTTATTACTGGACACAGCATAGGTTTAGTGCAGGAACGAGTTTTTGAGGAGAGAAAGATTGTTGCATCAGATACCATTGTTTAAAGAGCTATGGTAAAAGGACGGATTTTTCTATTAAAAGTAAACCTGAAATACATGCAGGTAGTTACAGCAGTAGAAAAGTTAATAACCAGGATCAAAGAGTAGGAGGAGCTGGCAACATAGTAAGCAGAGTGGGTATATTTTCCAACTCGACCCCCACCATGTCTCAACGTGGTAGGTGCACCAATGGAGGTCGATGGGTAGGTGCAACGTTTGCGGCCGCAGGAATCACGATAAAGAGTAGTGTTCGTACAAGGCTCTGCGTACACCCCTTCAATATCGTGCCGGAAGCTTCACGCTTTTGTTTACTATTTTAGAATGTCTAATATTACACTTCACATATGGCCTTCCGCTCGCTTCGCTCCCTACGGGGGCACAACCAACAAAACCTAACCAAAACTAACTCAAGGTATCCTCAAAATGAAGAAAGAAGACTTTTTACAAACATAACCTTAAAAAATTAAAAAGAAAACGCCAACGGCAATCGAAACCGGGTAGCCATACCACAGACGCTGCATTTGACCACTGCACCACCATAGCAGTTGAAGCAATTCATTGCACCCTAGAGACATGGGTAAACTAGCATTTCAAATTTGGCCACGCCTTCAGCGATTCGAACAACATACTAAGTAGGCGCGAAGCTTCCGGCATGGTATTGAATATTTGCAATTAAAGGGTTACTTGGCCCCTCTGTGCACACGTAGAAAAGTAAACAATCATCATTTTTTGTGATCCGAGAATGCGTCGCTGTTTAGCATGGATATAAAGTAAATCTAATTTGAAATTGAATTGTTTATTGACAGTAAACTTTACATTTTTACGTTGGATACAGGGTCAAGTTTTACAGTTGTGTTCATGATTTTTGTAAAAATTATTTTGAGCATTTACTTTGAAAGCAACAAATAAATTGTTTAGTTTATATGATGGGAACAAAATTTTTCCTATCGGATATTTTGAAGTATGTGTCCGTTTTCAAAATAAAAAGGCGTTTTTAAATATTTATGTTCTTAAAGATGGTTCTAGTGGCCCTCCTCTACTGGGATGCGATTTATCTGATCTATTCAACTTACGCATTTCTAATGTCCATTTTATGGATATGCCTAATTATTTAAAATAAATACCAGATAATTTTAAAGACGTTTTTATGCCAGGTTTTGGCACTTTTACAAAGGGAACAATTTCAATTAAACTTAAGTCCAGTTTAATTCAGTGACACCGAAATTTATAAAGGCTCGTCCACTACCTTTCGCGATAAAAGAGAAAGTTGAAACGAAGCCAGTGGCGGCTCGTCGTATAAAGTAACTGAGGCTGGGCCTCACATATAGAAATTACAATATAATCTGAAATTTTCAAGTAATATTTATATAAATATTATAAATATAAAACTTTTTTTGACTAATTTCCAATCATAAAAGTATAAAAATACAATCAAAGTTTTAAATAGTATCTTTTAGACGCTCATATCGTTACCCGACCGCATAACAAACCTGTAATAAGCCCAGAAATGTTTGCTTTATACGCGTCACGCATTACCGGTATTATATTACGCCACAGATTACCTACTACGCTCCGCCACCCGTTCCGTTGCACAAGACGTGGCGAATTTTAGTAGTCATATGAGACGCACAAATTTGTGCTTGTTTGATTATTTTTTTTAAGTAGCTTGCATGTTCCCTTTGTTTTTGAATAAGGACTTCTATTACAGGTGGCGTTATGGGGTTGAATGATACCGAGCCGTCACGCGTCACGCTCGGATATGTAACGTAACGCTCCTTCTACTGGCATGTTCCCGTATAGGTAGAGGGCTGAAATTTTCAGGGGATGTAGCTGGGGTAAAAAGAAGATCCTGGACGAAAAGGGGACCCTCCGTTTGGCCAAGGGAGGGGGAGAAGGAAAAACTTAATTAATTAATTTCGGGAGAACGGAAAGAGGTATGGGGGCTAAATTTTTATGGTAGGTGCGCCTCATGGGGTCACCTTAGACCTTACGGGGGGGACCGGAGCTCTAATTTAAGGGGGGATTTTGTGGGGAAAACCGTTTTTCGCCTGTATCTCTGCAACGAAGGCTCGGATCGAAATTCTGACAAACGAAGACCTCGCTTGTTGAAGTTTTCACTTCTGTCGTGCGGTCTTAAGCACGCACCAATTTTTTTAAATCTTTCTTTTTTAAAAACATATAAACAAGCGAGAAATTATACCAAATGATTCCATTGTTTTATGGGATATTATAAAATTTAAGACCCAACAATCAAAACAAAGAATAGGTAGGTACTACAATCCTTTGTTTCATACTATTAGGGGTAGGCGCAAGAGTATCAAAGGGGGATGCAGTTGCACTAGAAGCACTAGAAGATATTTATTATATTAACCTAACAAACATTTTAACATTTCTTTTGGACTTTGGTTTAGTGTCAAAATTTCCGATTGCACCTCCCTTGATCACAAGCTGGCGACGCCCCCTGTTTGAAACTTGGCAACGTTTTATTGTCAACTTCCTCATCTCATCTTCTTTACCTTTTCTTCTTGAAGGGTCAAGTGTCGTATCAGATGCTTATGTCGATCATGACTATTACGATTGAATTGGCGCGTGCCTATCAGTGGGTGGTTGGTTTGTATTTGTTTCCGATTTTAGATTTTCGAGTCGGATCTTCCGGTTTAAAACCTAATAATTAATACTGTTGTTTTGTTAATAAGGAGGTAAGGTAAGGCAAGGGCTCTTACAACAAGGTAAGCTGATTTGTGTTTTATTTTGATAATGCAGTATTGCAACAATATCCGAGGCCGTATCTATTACCAAGGTTTTGTTTATTAAAATTATTTTTTGTTCTCGGTAATTGGTTTTGCGGATTTGCTTTCTTGTGCCTGCCTCTAGATATTTTAATTTAAAAAATTTAAGATAGGTTAAAACTCGGGTTGAAATGAATCCCTTTCACGATATCGTTTTGTCTTTGCTTGAAACTTTTTTCTCGCGACGATCTGAAGTGGAAATGCAGCAAATTTTGCAGAGTCGACCAACACCAAAAATAACGCCAGTTTTTACCCAAAAAATGGTCGGTCATCGGGATACTTCGCAAGCGTTTTAAACTTCGTGGTACGATAATTATGATTGGCTTTGCAGAAGTTTATATAAACAGAGTCTGTATTGTTGGCCGTGCATTTTAGAAATTCATGATGGAGCTTTTTAGCAATATCACGGAGGCGCCATAAAAACATGTTTGCCTTAGGTGTATTTTTAACGACTTTTGGGTAAAAGTTTGGGCGTGGTACCCCAAAAATTTCTCGTCTGCGGCGCATTTGCCTCCACCAGCCTTTTGCCTTGCCTGACGGTAAAGCCACGAGCCGCCATTGGAGCTGAATCGTTTCCAATGCTTGGGAGTAATTAAGCCGCTCAACTATAGTGAATTCGGTACTCCCATTGTATCAGTTATAAGACCTAAGGGTCTGTACGAATTTGTGGTGTTTTTAAATTCACTGGTAATGCTAATTTAGAAATTGATCAGTACCACTTCCAAGAATGGACGACCTTTTGGTAAAATAACAGGGCGTATCCCCTTCACTAAACTTGACCTTTGTTCAGATTGCCAGCAGATTTTGTTGGATAAAAAGTCTAGGGAATTAGTAACTATTTCCACCCACAAGGTTGTGTATTAATATAGAAGAGCACCTCTCGGTATTGCCAGCTTATCCGCAAAATTTCAGAAATTAATCTATTCCCTCCTTCAAGATATTGAGGGACCTGTAGTATTTTTATATGATATTTTGGTTACAGGGCTCAATCGACAAATACATATGGAAGGATTAACTAGAATTTTATTTAGGCTTTAAGAAGTCGGTTTTAGATTTTCTATGCCGAAACGTGAATTTTTTAAATCGGAATCTTCATATCTAGGAGTAATAGTTTATAGCGAGAGAGCTTACAGTTCCGAAGATAAAATATTAGCAATAAATAGTGCACCTAAGCCTCAAAATCACAATTGAAATCTTTCTTGGGATTACTAAATTTATATGGTAAGTTTCAGTTAGTTTGGGTTAGTTTTTACCATTTTATATCCACGTTACAGTTTACTCAAAGCTAATATTAAATTGTAGTGGTCGGAAGAGTGTATACGGCGTTTCGTAAAGTAAAAGATTTTTTGATATCCGCGGAAATATTGGTCAATTTCAATCCAGATTTGCCGATCCGATACGCTTGTGTGCAGATTCATCCAGCTATGGCATTAGAGCAGTTAATGCCAGATGGCACAGAACGGCCAATAGCATACGCTAGTCGCGCACTTTCCAACGCGGAATAAAAATGGAGTCAAATAGAAAAAACTGTTCATTAGTTTTTGGTGTAACACATTTTTTTCAATAACTTTACGGAAAAAAAATCACCCAATTAACGGGCCATAAACCTTTAATCTACATTCTAATCCAACAAAAGGCATCTCGCAATTTTTGGCGAGTCGATTACGTAGATGGGCGCTAATTTTTTCGAATTTCGATAATAATATTCAATTTGTAAAATCAAAGGAAAACTGCCAGATTGTTGTCGCAATGGAGGGAAAGTCTGAAAATACAGACAGTTTTGAAATAAATTTTATAAACTATTTTCTAACAATGTCGATGTTCCAATAAAGTTTGATTTGGTTCACGAGCACTGAACTAGGTATATACTATATACTCAGCGTTCACGAGACAACGTTGAAGGACAGAGAGATGTCAGCGAGATTGTCCCAGAAAGTCGAAAAAAAAATTTAAAGCTATTTAAGAGTAAAAATGAATTAAGTTTAGAATCTGATTGTTTGTTGCATAACAACCCGATAATAATTCCTAGGCCCTTGCAATGGGATATATTAAAACAATTGCTTGCTATTCAATGAGGGTGGTCAAAATGAAAAGTTTGGTTAGATCTTACTTTTGGTTGCCAGGACTGGACAAAAATATTAAAGAGATTTGTAAAAATTAAGCGGTTTAAGTCCTTGGCCATACTCGTCCGATGTGTGGTCGAGATTACCTTTGGATTTTATGTGACATTTCCTGAACAAATAATTTTTGATAGTTCTAGATGTCTACTCTAAATGGACAGAAGTATTTCCAATGGGCACAATTACGTCGAAAATGACATTTGATGTTTTTAGATCATTATTTGCTAAATATGAACTTCCGCATATCATTGTTACTGATAACGCCACATCTTTTTCATCTCAACAACTTCATCATTGGTTCATTTTTGTCCCAAAATAGTATAGTGCACCGTTTCACCCTTCTTCGAACGGAGCCTCCGAAAATTCGGTGAAGACTATAAAATAAAGTTTAAAAATAGCGTTAAGGAAGCACACATAGTCTTATTTAAATAGGGCAATAAATGTCTTTTTTACAGAAATACTAATACTATAAATTTTTATGGTGGTATACTACAGTAGTTAGTCCCGCACAATTAAGATTTAGTCAAAAATTACGCACTCGTTTCGACTTAATACAACCAAATAACAAGTAAAATGTAAATCAAAAAAATAAGAGAAGTAACGACTTAAAAAAATCGGGTTTCAGCACAGCAAGGAAAACAAAAATTGTATTATAGTGACCATAGATCTGTAGAATTTAGTATTGGAGAACATATAACTGTAAGAGACTATCGTCGTAATGTTCTAAAACATTCCTGGACCAAGCGCATTATTTTTAAGAGAATAGGTTGCGCAACGCACAGTTAAAAAATTCCAGAGCTTAATAATATTACATGGAAAAGACATCTAAATCAGTTTAAAAATGTCATCACACTGAATCTTCTCATATTGAAAAAATTGCGACAAAAGGCTACGACGCTGATTCTGTTAAGAATAATGCTACTTCTATAAATCATTCGGACACAGATAATATGCAAGATGTTGCAGCTAGAAGCTGATAGACCCATAAGTAACTATCTCGGTGGTAATTATCTGATTAGTAAACGGCCAAACCGCCTAACAAAACACGTTGATAGATTAGTCTGTGAAAGTTGTAATATAGTTGTTGCAAATAAAATAAAATTTAAGTTAAGTACAGAAGTTCACTTTTGAATTTCATAAGGGGGAAAGGTATGTAATATATCTAGTGAAGTGCGACAATATGTGAAGGCACTTGGTTTTGGGCTAAATATACGCTAAGAAATGGTTAGTATATTCTTAGACTCTTCTAGGTATTTGCAACGGTCTTATAATTATTAATTATATAAATAAATACGTGTAAAACCAAAAACGTGTAGTATATTTTACTCTTCCAGTATTCCCGTCCATTACATATCCACGTGGCACTTATTTCAGGAAATGCAATCTCTACGCACACATAGCAAATAGTTAAACCCCTGCTTTCCTCTTCATGCCAGTAGCTTACATAGATGTATTCTCCAATGTAGAAATATCGGTAGTTTTTCTGATAAGAAAACAGTATTTGCTAGCGACGGGATCAAACTGTTTTTTTATGGCAGAGGCACACACACTAAAGGCATGGCGCTCGACGAGCGGTGTGTGTGCGAAGATGTTGATTGACACGGCTCTTAAATAGTTGTACGTAGTAATTAGTGGGAAACAGATGTCCTGGGAGTGAACTCCACATTGATGCACTGCGCCAGACAAAGGAGTTCTTGTAAACCGATGTTCTAGGTGTTTCCAGTTGTACGACGAACTGGTGCGCTTTTGCCGTCTGTCGTGACTGTCTGACAGGAGTTGCCAGGGGCGGGATGAGGTGGGCCAAATTCTGGGAACATCTGCCGTGAAAGTATCTGTAAAACAGAGACATCTCGGCAACATGTCTGCGGTGTTCCAGACTATCCATATTCCGGGTCAACTCCGGGTCGCCGACGAGGCGCACAGCTCTCTTCTGAACTGAATCCAGCAGCTTTAGGTTGTGCTTTGGTGCGGCACCCCAGATATGTGAGCGATATTCTAAGCACGGTCTTATTTGCGCCTTGTAGAGCAAGAGCAACTGCTGCGGTGTATAGAGTTTTTTGTTGCAAAATAGCGCACCAAGCTTCTGGGAGGCTGACTTTGCGATGTTAGCAACGTGGTCATGCCAGGACATATTGTTGTTGACCGAGACACTCAGCAGTCCGATTGACGAGGATGAAGGAATGGTCGATCCTGCCATAATGATGTCAGGGCCAGCTGTGTTGGCCCTCTTGGTAAAGGTGGCTGCTTGGGTCTTTGCTGCATTGAACTGAACCAAATTACGATCGCCCCAAGTTTGAACTTTCTCCAGGTCTTGATTTATTGCTGCAATCTGCTCCTGTCTGCGGTGATGAGTCTCAGTCGCTGGTAAGGGTTTTTCTGATCTAACGTGTGAGACAAGGGTACTGTCATCTGCAAAACTGTGAACAGGGTTATTCGGTTCGGTCAGCAGGTCATTAATATAGATGAGAAACAGAGTTGGTGAAAGTATTGCGCCTTGATGCCCGCGTTGATGGTGAATTTGTCCGAGATGTGTCCATCAACTGCAACGTGCAGAGATCGGTTCTTTAGGAAACTGGCAAGCCAGCTGCAGATAGAGGCTGGCAGTCCGAAGGACGGCAGTTTGTTGAGCAGTCCGTCATGCCAAACTCTGTCGAATGCCTTTGAAATATCCAACGCAATCGCTCGAGACTCTCCGTAGTTCTCAGTTGATCTACTCCATATATGAGTGACATAGGCCAATATATCTCCTGTCGATCTCTCTCTGCGAAAGCCGTATTGATTATCGCTGATTATTCTGTTGTTCTCGAGGTACTTGAGTAGTTGCTGATTGACTACACGTTCCATGACCTTGGAGATTATTGGAAGCAAGGCAATTGGGCGGTAGTTTGAGGGCGTAGTTTTCTTGCTTTTTTTGGAACAGGTTGCACTCGAGCGACTATCCAAGAGGATGGGTAAACCCCTTTTGCGTACGACAGAGAAAAAAGCCTGGAAAAGACGGGTGTTAGTTCGTTGGCGCAGTTCTTTAGCACGATGGCAGGTATTCCGTGCGGTCCTGATGCCTTTTGCGTATCTAGTTCTTTAAGGATTTAGCGAATATCACGGTGAGAAAACTTGACTTCTGCCATGGTAGTGTCAATGTTCGGAATGGTGGGGAGAGTCTTACCTTGGGGGACGTCTAAGGTAGAGTGCGATGAAAACATTTTGGCAAGCATGTTTCCGTTTCCTTGGCTGTAGTCGCCGTGATGCCACGTTCGCCCGTCAAAGGTGGGAGAGACGTTTTTGTAAAGTTCCAAAGCAGACGTCGAGCCAAGGAAAATCTAGGTATAACTCCCTTAGATCGTCCCAGTTTGCAGAATTGTAATGCCAGATTTTGCGAGGCAGTTGTGGATCCTTCTGTATTGGTGGCAATTCACAAACCGTTGTAATAAGTTTGTAGTCGGAAGTACCTAATGGCGGACCAACTGTAACCTTGTACTGGTCAGGATTGGTGGTCAGAAAAAGATCCAGGAGGGCGGCGAATTCGCCCCTCTCTGAGATTCGAGTTGGCTCGTCTACAAGTTGAGTAAGCCCGCAGCTGATGGCAAATGGTTCAGCTTCTCTACCTTCGTTGTCGGTCATGTTGTTATGTTTGAGCCAGTTGGTGTTGTGGGCATTGAAGTCTCCCAGAACGATTATTTCTGAACTGGGGTGATCGACCGGTATTGAGTCAAAAGTGGTAGATAGTGTTGAAAAAATACGTTGGTAGGCTCTATCGCTCGGAGGGCGATAGAGACAACATATAAACTTGGTTAATCCCTTGGCGGTGAACTTGAGCTACATGACGTCAAGGTTGTTCGGTTCGAGTGTTTTTCGCGGTGACACGAAAGGTCGCTTCGGACAAAAAGGCATATTCCGAACTTATATCTAAATCCGGTATGTAAGTCGTAACCAGGATAGGGGTAGTTCACTGTTGTTGTTGTAGAAGATACTTGTGTTTCTGTAAGGGCTAGTATGTGTGGTCTATTTGCTTGTAGATGTTGGTGTACCGAATTTATGTTTGTATTTAGGCCTCTTACGTTGCAGAAATCTATTCTAAATTGGTTCGGTATCTTTGCTGTCTGTGAAATGCGGAATGAAGGGCTCCCAGGGCCACCCAGCGCCCTGAAATCCGAATGGCCGGGGAGTTTACTTCCGGAATATTTTGATCCTGGAAGCACCATCATGTCCATATATTCCTACTGTGGAACCAGGGACCACCGGCGCGGAAGCGAAACGTGATTTGGGAAAACCACTTAGCGCTTCCCAATTCTGGTGGGGTGGTCTTCCACCGGACGATGCGAGTAGGCTTATGCATCTACCACCTAAGGCCGCTTCCACTCGAAGCATCGGCCTCAGACTCATTCCTTTGGCGGTCCCTAGTCTGACAGGGATAAAAATGGGGTTTGTTAGGTCACTCCCCAGTGTTCAGCTTCAGACTTTGTACTTTGGTGTTCTCCCGCCTGGAGGAGGACGATGGGATTTGATGGGCCACATCCCATGGCAACTCGGAATGGCGGGGGGTCACTCCCCGTAATCAAACTCCTCTCACCAGTTTGACGTTCCTGCCAGTCAATACAATGCAGCTCCTCTTGTCACAAACTGTCATTGATCAGCTCCAGACTTTGTACTGTGGTGTTCTCCAGCCTGGGGGAGGACGATGGGATTTGATGGGCCATATCCCATGGCAACTCGGAATAGCGGGGGCGTCACTCCCCGCAATCAAACTTCTCTCACCAGTTTGACGTTCCTGCCAGCCAATACAATGCAGCCCTTCTTGTCACAAACTGTCATTGATCAGCTCCAGACTTTGTACTTTGGTGTTCTCCAGCCTGGGGGAGGACGATGGGATGTGATTGGCCATATCCCATTGCAACTCGGAATAGCGGGGGCGTCACTCCCCGTAATCAAACTCCTCTCACCAGTTTGACGTTCCTGCCAGCCAATACAATGCAGCCCCTCTTATCACAAACTGTCATTGATCAGCTCCAGACTTTGTACTTTGGTGTTCTCCAGCCTGGGGGATGCGCCAAATCCCATGGCAACTCGGAATAGCGGGGGCGTCACTCCCCGTAATTAAAGTCCTTTCACCAGTTTCATCCCTGTACCACACTTCTTCAAATTGGTGACTGCCTGACTGACTTACTATAGTGATGAAAGTGCCTCTGTTTACAGGAATATAAATCAGGTTTCTAAATTCGATAATTATTCTGTTTTCAGATCGGCATCATCAATACTTTTACCTCTCCACGAATGGAATAGTAGAACTTGTTTTAGCCTTGTTCAATATTTGGGATGGAATTCCAGATACTGAGTGAAATCAATGTGATAGAATAGTCATAATTCTGACCCAACTCGATTGGTGGGTTAATATCAACACTCAAGCAGCTAGAAAAACTCCTTCAACGCGAACGTCTGCGGCATAAGTAAAAGCAAATCAAACAAGTACCTATTTTTATAATGATCTATTTGTAAAGGTACGATAATACAAAATTCGACAATTATATGTATTATACATTTAATAGTGATAAAACTTGATGATTTTGCAGTTCTTAAAATAACTCACAACTGCATTTACAGGATTTATATTTCGAAAACTATCAATGTGAACAACTTTATTATCAGTCTTTTTGTCAGCTACCCAGTGTGTTTCGGATCCTTCATTAAAATCTACATTAATAATTAATTATGCCACATTCGTTCTTTTTCGCTCTTTATGCCGAGAAAGAACCTCTGGAGAGCTGTAACCATAGCAATCATTTTTCTTTTAACACTACAAAAGTCAACGGCACAAAAATATACGGTACATTACCAACCTCCAGGGTTGTATATAGAAGAAGTTGGTCATGCCAAAATAGCCAGAGGAGTGTTGAGATTAGAAGTGAAGTTTGATAAATATCAACTAGGCAACGATACGAAAAATATAAACGATTCGATATATCAGTTAAATTCCCTTTGTGAGAGTGCCAGGGAATTAGCTGCAAACACACAATGTTCTTCGCTAATTCACCAGCTACGGGAAAAGCAAAGCCGAATAGAATGGATGGACAAAGGAATGGTAGACTTAAGATCCAGGAGGCAGAAGCGAGGTATAGTTGGAGAGTTGCTCACCTCCCACTTCGGAGTAAACGATGAAGTGTACCTGGATATAGACAAGTTGGAACAGAATCAAAAAGAGCTTATTAAGGCATCCAGCCATCACACAAAGTTCATGCTCCACGCTCTAACCAACTTTAACAACACAGAAATAAGAATCAACAATCAACTCAGACGATTCCAGGAAAAGATAAGCGAGAGAGCCGAGGCAATAAGAGAAATGAGCCATTGGTATCAAGCAGTAGATAGAAACCTGCTAACTGCTTCTAAGCAGTTAGCAAATGGTATCCAATTATTTTGATAACATAATGGGATATCATCAGCGATTGCTAGATGTGCACTATCACCGAAGTCACCTGTTGGAGTTGATATCACCAGTCGAGATTCAGCAAGCAATTGCCGAGGTATCCAGAAAGTTACCGTCAAACTTACAAATTGTGACATTTACACTCATAACGACGAGAATCCATCACACCAAAATGTGTTTTTGTACTTAAGAGAAGTTGACGACTTCCTAATCATAAAAGCAACACCCATTCCTCTAAAGATCACGCCAAAGGCATACTGGATTTTGGATGTAGCTAACAACAAACTTGCTGTAAACTACAACATACAGTTCTATTTTGAAATCAGCGGACAAGATTTCCATGACTGCATCACGATAGACCACGATGTTTATGCTCCAGTAACAACACGAAGCATCGAGAATAGTCCGCATTGTGTGATTGATGAAATATATCAATGAACAGAAAACACAACATGCGACACTGAAGAAAACCGGCTGCACTCCCTGATTTGGAAGCAACTTATATTACCCTATGCTTGGTTATTTATCTCCCCATTAAAAACAAGAGTTGCAGTTATCTGAGATTGGATAAGAGATTAAATTACATTAAACTATACAGGAATTATTGAGATTTCCCAAAATTCTTTTGTAAAAACGCGCAAAAATATATCAACTCCAAAAAGAAGTGAGACTATGTTTAACCTGCCAGGATATACCTAACTACATTACCTCGCTCTGCTAAAATCCATTTAAGCTCAGATAAGGAACCAGTAATCACTGCTTCTGGAAGCCTGGACACCCTCATCGAGGAAGAAGACGAAATCGGTCATGAACTGACAGAGACCAGATGGAGTTCACTCAATAATACAGTAGTTAGCAGCACCACGATTAGCTGCAATTATCAGTGGACTATGGTATTACAACAAACAAAAACATCGCCACAAGCCAATTACTCGAAATAGAGAAGAGGTTGATCGGGGTATAGAATTAGACACCTTCCACATCTACAACGATCCAGCCAACCGCAACCAAGATCAATAACAATCCCTATTTCACACATCAGCAGCATTCTCGAACCTACACGCCCTTGCGGAACCATCACAGTCCCGGCTGCCAAAATGTCTAATCTCCATTAGCCATTTCTTGCCGCCCTGTAGAATTATTCTCCGTCTCCAACAAATATAAACTTAATAATTTCAAACAAGCATGACGTATTAAGTCTGCTGAGACAGCATCCCAGCTGTACGTTGACCCAGAAAAATGCACCGCAGCAAATTACACAGCGAAGGAGGTCACCGTGTGTAACAATTAAATAATAACATATCATCATTTTTGTATACATGTACAGGGCTATTCATTATATTTTGACCCACCTGCAGCCGTAATTACAGGTAATACAAAAGTTGTGTGGTTTTTTATATATTATCTTTTAGAAATGTCAAAAGAAAAAAACTGCCTGTCAAAAGTCAAAAAACCGCATAACCTTAATTTTTTAAATGTATATTATTGCATATTTAGATTGCGCAAAACAGTCTAGACATATTTCATGAATAATATCCTATACATATCTCTAATGGTTTTTGAAATATTGACAGTTGAAAATCGATCATTTACCAAGTTTGACAACTTGTAAAATCTAAACGGCTAAAGATAGAACAAAACGGTTTGCACTTTCCTATATTCGTTTTTCATAAGCTATCGTATGCCACTAACTTTAGACTTAACCAGAGGGTAAAAAATGCTGGATAAATTTAACCTCTGCATAGTGTCATACGATAACTTATAAGAAAACAATATAGGAGAGAGCAAACCGTTTTGTTCTATCTTTAGCCGTTTAGTTTTTACAAG